>APFE030334297.1:0-17682 GCA_000404065.3 Pinus taeda | reverse complement strand
TCAACATTACCAAAATATCCTGCATGGAGAAGCTGAAACCTTCATATATTGTTTTTGGGAAAAATTAATCTACGGAAGAGACTGTTATGACATCATATTTAAGCTGTGATTTGGGAACTATCATAGTGCCTTCATGCACCACTTTGTGGAAGCATAGATTCATTCACTGGAGAATACCCTTCCTGTTTGAAAGATAATTGTTGTGGCTACAAAACATATGCTCTTAAAACTTTACAATAGCATAAGGTGTGTACTTCTGGGTATACAAACTTTCTGAGTACACTTAAATAGAAATGTTCGAGATTATTTAAGGCGAATATTAGCTTGGGGTACAGCATGTTTACTATGCACCCATTGTCTCATTGTGCATGGGGAGTTTAGCACTTGCTGCTTATGGTTTTTTTATCATCCTCACTTAACTGTTTAAGATTTTTCTCATACGATCTAGGTTTTGAAGGTGATCAGGGCATTATCCAAATCACCCTCTCAAAACTAAAAAAATCAAAAAACATACTCGAAATCAGCAAGGTCTGCAAATTTGTTAAAATTTTGCAGAAAGTAGTCTCCAATGGAAAATGACATAGCGACTAAGGAGTACCTTTCATGATTGTAGGTCCCCACAACCAGAGCTCCCCTTTGTGGTTGGGAGGCATAGCTTTGCTAGTAGTTGTGTCAACCACTTTAGCTTGCACATGAGCTGCAAGCAAGCCCGCTGTTCCATAATGTCTGTTTTCTTCATCGGTTATAGTCGGGGATACTGTCCCGTTAGACTTTGTCAATCCATAACCCTGCATAATAATAACTTCCTTCAATTAGCCTTCTGCTCAAAACAGAAATACATTCATATCGCTAAACATGGAATACAGTAAGTTTTGATCTTTCGTCATTTGGGGTAATTCGAAAGTTGGAACAAAATCAAGCCTGTTATGTCTTTCGGAGCTGGGAGACAGTTTTGCTGGGACTATGAACAAGAAAAACATAAATAATAAACATAGGTGTGCCTTATAAGTGAGGCTTAGGTTTTCTTGAAGATATATGAAGTGCTATTAATAAACCTTTATATCATTTAACCATGGGAGATTGACTTAAACATGAGATGATAAAAACTCTATAAACAGGGCAGATGTTGAAATGGACGACTAAAAGTCTAATGTGATAAACAGGGAGTTACAATTTCAGCCCTGCTCAAAAGCAACTTAAAATCAAATTGATAAGAGGAAATTTGCGAATTAGGGCTGAACACGACCTGTTTAATTTGAACAGTTGGAAATCGAGCAGCGAAGTTGTCGATGATGTCTTTTCCAATTGGTGCTCCACCGTAGCCGATCGTGTGAAGCGAAGCCAAATCGTAATTGGCAACAATAGAAGACTTATTTAAAGCGACCAAAATAGGCGGAGCAGCAGGTAGGGACTTCACTCTGTACTTCTGTATGGTCGAAAGCATTTTAGCGAAATCGAATTTGGGTAGGACCACAATGGTACTCCCAGCTGCAATACAGGAAAGTGTACAGAAAAATCCGAAAACATGAAACATCGGGATGATGAATAAACATATCTTCTCCCCTCCCTCCATCTCGTCTCGTCTGCTCATAGCTCCAGATATCATGGAAATGAGATTTCTATGGGTGGAGATGACTCCCTTGCTTTTTCCCGTTGTACCCGACGAGTAGAGAAGCGTCGCAGTGTCTCCCTGTTTGATGTCCACTGCAGGGAGGCCGCTAATGTCAGACTGCAAGAGGAGGTTTAAAGTAGAAATACAACCCCTGCCAGAGGAATATATTTCTGTCGGCTTCATGTAGTGGGTGAAGATTCGAGACCGCCATCATTATGGAGAATGGAGAAAGACGTTGGCATAACAGTTTTCCGTTGAGGTTGAGGTTTTGCGAGACACAGGCAATAGTACTCGCGCCAGCTGCAAAGAGTTGAGGTTTTGCGAGACACAGGGAATAGCACTTGCGCCAGCTGCAAAGATTCTCGACTGAGACCAAGGAGACGTTGAATGCCCGCTGAAAAAGATTCTCGGCTGAGACCAAGGAGACGCTGAATGCCCGCTGAAAAATATTAAAAAGAGGCTTAATACAAAAACTGTTTGCCCGTTGAATGTGGACGACACGTGTCAACCGTAGAGACAAAAGGACGACGAAAGTCTCTTTCAAAAGGAAGGCCTATCGGCCTAATTATTATGGTTTATTTTAAATTAATAATTAATTAATTAATTATTATTTATTTATTAAGAAAATATAGAATATTATTTTTAAAATCATGCATCTATATATTTTATTCTTGAAGATCGATTGATTTTCACCCTTGTCATGAGATTAACTACAGTAGTTTTGTGTTCGAAATGGTCGACTCAATCCTAAATTAAAGGCTGAAAGATCCAAAAGAAATTAATTTACAAATTACTACTATTATTATTAACCAATTATATTTATGCAATGAATTTAAGTATTATATTAATAAATATAAATATAATTATTAACCAAAAATAAACATTTATTAAAATAGAATATTATTTTTAATAATTTATTATTATTGTAATAATAATAACAGTTTAACCATATATATTGTTAATTTATAATGGAATAACTTATTATGGTTTATTTTAAATTAATATAATTAATAACATTAATTTAATTTATATTAATTATTATAAGAAAATATAGAATAATATAGATTTTTTTAAATTTAGATTAATTATAATTAAATTTAACCTAAGAGTTTAATAAACCAATAAATATTAAATTTATGATAATATTACACCTTATGAATATGAACCTTTAGATTAATAAACCTAATGGATTGATATTATAAACCAATGGGAATTATAAACCCAAGAGATTAATACTAAACTCAAGGGATTATAAACTCAAGGGAATAATATTACACCAAAGAGATTAATATTATAAAACCAAGGTATCTAAATCATAGGATAAATATTGTAAACCTTAGAATTATCATGGTTTACCATGGTTGATTTTCATATTGAGACAATCTTTGTGACAATGTGTCGTTGCGCCATGATTTACTATGACTATTTTTCATATGAATAAAATCTTTGTCATAATGCAATGTTGGCTCTGACATTGGACCATGGTTCACCATGATTATAAACCAAGAGGATTTATATTATATCCAAGGATTGATATTATAAACCCTATGAATAATAGTAAACCTTAGGAATAAGAACCCTTCAATTAATAAACTCAATGGATTGATATTATAAAGCTAAAGGAATAATAAACCAAAGGGATTAATAGTAAAAACCCAAGGGATAGTATTATAAACCCAAGGTATATATACACTAAGATAAATATTATAAACCGTTAAATAAATATGGTCTACCATGAGCCCCAAGGCTTAGCTTGGTTGGTCGGATTTCTGTTACTAAGTACCTCGCGTGTTGGGAGACCATGGGGTCAAATCTCCTCAACACCTTTAGGGTTAGGCCCTGCTTGTTTGGATGGCAGGTATATCCCTTTTGGTTGATTGACCTGGATTTTCCCATGGATGTAGCAGCCACCTAGTGTCTGTGAACCACCAATAAAAAACATGGTTGATTTTCATAATGAGACAATCTTTGTCACAATGCAACACCTAGTGTCTGTGAACCACCCATAAAAAACATGGTTGACCATGGTTGATTTTCATAATGAGACAATCTTTGTCACAATGCAACATTGGACCATGGTTGGCCACTGTTGATTTCATATTAAAACAATCTTTGTCATAATGAGACGTTGGGCCATGGTTGACTATGGTTGACAATGCTTAATTTTTATATTGAGATAATCTTTGTCACAATGTGACATTGGAACATGGTTGCCATGATTATAAACCCAAGGGATTTATATTAAACCGTAGGGTTAATATTATAAATCATATGAATACTATTTTTTATTAAGACATTATTTGTCATAGTGCAATATTGTACTATGGTTGACCACGATTGATTTTCATATGAAGACAATCTTTGTCACAATGTGATGTTGGACAATCACTGATTTTCATATTGAGGAAATATTTATCACAATGTGATGTTGGACTATGGTTGACCATGATTATAAACCAAGGATATTTATACTAGACCCAAGGATTAATATTAGACACCATATGAATAATATTATACCCGAGGAATAAAAAATCTTAGATTAATAAACCCAAGGGAATAATAAACGAAAAGGATTAATACTAAAATCCCAACGGATTATAAACCCAAGGGAATAATATTAAAATCAAAGGATAAATGTAAGGAATATAAACTTGAAGATAAATATTAATATGGGAAACCGAATGGATTATAAATGCACAGAAAAATATTTAACCCAAGGGAACAATATTAAACCTTATCAAATAATATAAAATGAATGTATATAAAATGAACATATAAACTCAAGGGATTAATAAATCCAAGGGATTTTTAATGTTATAAACCCAAGGGATTAAACTATAAACTCAGGAATTATTAATATTTCAAACTCGAGACACTCATAAATTGAAAAGTTTAATATTATAAATTCAAAGAATTAGTAAATCCAAAGGATTAATATTATAAATCTAAATGATCTAGAAACCCAAGAGACCAATATTAAAAACATAAATGATTTATAAACCCAAGAATTAATATTTTAAACTTAAGGGATTGATATTTTAAACCCAAGGGATTGATAAACCCACATGATTATTAATATTATAAACTCAACCACATTAGTAAACGTGGTTGAAAAAGACCAATAAACATTAATAGTATATATTTAATATTAATCATAAAAATTAATATTTCATATAAATAAATATAATAATAATAATAATATTATAAAATAACTATTATAATAAAATATTATTATTATTTAAAATTAATTAATTATTATTCTTTTATATTAATAATTAATTATTAAGTTAATAAATTATTATTTAATTATTTTAAATTAATATGGTTATAAATAATTTTTTATTTTTATTTTTTTTTTTATCATTATTAATATTAGCTATTATTATTAGTTGATATTGCTATTAGTTAATATTATTAATTTTATTGTTAATTAAATTAATTTATTTATTAATTAATTAATATTAATAATAATTAATTAATTTATATAATTGTCCAGGAGGTTTTGGATAAAGGTGATTAGATGCTCTTTTAGCGAACTCTTTGATGTGAAGTCATTTCGGTTTATTCTCAACCCCGATCGGGTGATATATTGGACATGTTGAAGATATAGTCTTACCAAGCTTACAAAAAAAAAATTCATATAATTAAATATTAATAATTATTATTAATAATATTACACCCCAGGAATATGGACCCTGAGATTAATAAACCCAAGGAATTGGTATTATAAATCCATGCAAATAATAAACCCAATGGATTAATAATTAAAACCCAAGGGAACAATATTATAAATCCAGGGTATATAAACCCTGAGATAAATATTATAAACCCTAGAATTATCATGGTTGACCATTGTTGACTTTCATATAGAGACAACATTTGTGGCAATGTGACGATGTGGCATGGTTGACCATGATTGATTTTCATATGCAAAAAAATCTTTGTCACAATGCAATGTTGGACTATGGTTGATTTTTATATTGAGAAAATATTTGTCCCAATGTGATGTTGGACCATGGTTGACCATGATTACAAACCAAAGGGATTTATAATAGACCGAAGGATTAATATTATAAACCCTATGGATAATATTAAATCCTAGGAATAAGAACCCTTAGATTAATAAACCTAAGGCATTAATATTGTAAAGACAAGAGAATAATAAACGAAAGAGATTAATACTAAAAACCCAGGGGATTATAAACCCAAGGGAATAATATTAAACCCAAGTGATAAATATTATAAATCAAAGGTATATAAGCTCTAAGATAAATATTATAAACACTTAAATAAACATGGTTTACCATGGTTTATTTTCATATTAAGAAAATCTTTGTCACAATGCGATTTTGAACCATGTTTGGCCATCGTTGATTTTCATATTGAAATAATCTTCATCACAATACAATGTTAGCCATGGTTGACGGTGTTTTATTTTCATATTTAGACAATCTTGGTCACAATGTGACATTGGAACATGGTTGAACATGATTATTAACCTAAGGGATTTATATTAAACTGTAGGATTAATATTATTAATCCATGAATAATATTTCGTATTGAGGGAATCTTTGTTAGAATGTGACATTGGACCATGGTTGATCACGGTTGATTTTCATATTGAGACAACCTTTGTCACATTGCAGCATTGCACCATGGTTGACCATGATTTATTTTCAAATGGAGACAATCTTTTTCACAATGCGACGTTGGGCCATGGTTGATTTTCATATTGAGAAAATATTCATAACAATGTGATGATGGACCATGGTTTACCATGATTATAAACCAAGGGGATTTATATTAGACCCAAGGATTAACATTATAAACCCTATGAATAATATTGTACTATAGGAATACGAATCCTTAAATTAATAAACCTAAGGGAATAATAAACCAAAATGATTAATACTAAAAACGCAAAGGATGAATATTATAAGCCCAAGGTATATAAACCCAAAAATAAATATTAATATACGAAACTGAATGGATTATAAATGCACAAGAAAAATATTTAACCCGAAGGAACAATGTTAAACCCTATCGAATAAAATAAATTGAACGTATGTAAACCCCAACAAAAGTATTATACACCATTTAATAAAAATGTCAGTGAATGTTTGGCTATGGTTGATTTTCATTTTGATACAATCTTTTGCGCAAAGTGACGATGGACCATTGTCAACCATTAAACCCTAACATTACTACTATAAATGTAAAGAATATTAATACATTAAAAATCATTAACAAAGTAATATAATCCATTATTACCAATACATTAATATTGATACATTATAAACCATTAATACATTATAAACCATTCATAAATTAATATTAACACATTATTATAAACCTCAAAATATTAAAATATTAAATGAGTTATGGTCTTTTGGGTATGTGGTATTGATAAGAAATGTTGTTGGTCCATGGCGTAGTAATATTCCCTACCTATAAATCAAAGGTATATAAACACTAAGATAAATATTATAAACTCTTAAATAAACATGGTTGACGATAGTTGACCATGTTTCATTTCCATATTGAAACAATCTTTGTCACAATGTGACGTTGGACTATGTTTGACCATGGTTGATTTTCATATTGAAATAATCTTTGTCACAATGCGACGTTGGACCATGGTTGACCATCGCTGACAATGCTTGATTTTCATATTGAGACAATCTTTGTCATAATGTGGCATTGGAACATGGTTGACCATGGTTGATTATGATTATAAACCCGAGGGATTTATATTAAACCGTAGGATTACTATTATAAATCCTATGAATAATATTTCATATTGAGACAATATTTGTCATAATGTGATGTTAGACCATGGTTGACCACGATTGATTTTCATACTGAGACAATAATTGTCATAGTGTGACATTACACCATGGTTGACCATGGTTAACCATGATTTATTTTCATATGTAGACAATCTTTGTCACAATGCGACGTTGGACCATGGTTTATTTTCATATTGAGAAAATATTTTTCACAATGTGACAATGGACCATGGTTGACCATGATTATAAACTAAGGGGATTTATATTAGACCCAAGGATTAATATTATAAACCCTATGAATAATATTATACCATAGGAATACGAATCCTTATATTAATAAACCCAAGGGAATAATAAACCAAAATGATTAATACTAAAAACCCAAAGGATAAATATTATAAACCCAAGTTATATAAACCCCAAGATAAATATTAATACAGGAAACTGAATGGATTACAAACGCATAGGAAAAATATTTAACCCAAGAAAACAATGTTAAACCCTATCAAATAATATAAACTGAACATATATAAACCCCAACAAAAATATTATACATTGTTTAATAAATATGTGAGTCGATGTCTCACCATAATTGATTTTCATTTTGATATAGTCTTGTGTGCAAAGTGATAAAGGACCATTTTCAACCATTAAACCATAACATTAATACTATAAACATAAAAAAATTAATACATTAAAAACCATTAACATATTAAATAATCCATTACTATCAATACATTAATATTGATACACTATAAACAATTAATACATTATACATCATTAATAAATTTTAAACCATTAAAAGAATCCTTTATCATATTTTTATGAGTAATAAAATCCAAATTTTCATCCAAAAATAATTTAACCAAGAGGTTTAGATTTCCATTAGCAAGACCGTTTACCTAAGCATGGGTTTTTAAGAATTTTATGCAGTTGTTTTAAAAAAAAATAAATATTTATGATTACAAAATAAAACAAAAAGTATAATAATAATGTATTGAATTTTCATAGAAAGATGAATTGTTTGTTTTTTATACTATCATCTATAATGTCTCATGAATGTGAATAATCGTTAAAACAAAATAAAATAAAACTAAATTGGTTTAATAATCTATAAAGATATTTTTATATTTATATGATAAATTTGGAATAAAAACATAAAACCACATGGATTCCGTTGCAATCGAAATTCATTATAAGTGAAATATCCTTGCATTGCCATGATTGAATACAATTTTGAGGTTAGATTTGAATATTTGTTTCCACTTTTCAAAGATAAAATTAAGAGGAACTTTTGTGTGGAATTTTTTGTTGAAATCAAAATATAAATATCATACACAAATTTAATTTACAATTTAATGGTTAATTATAAAGTCATATAATTTAAAAGATAATTATAGAGCTATATTAAACTATTTTTTTATTTCTTAGACAAAGAATTACTATTTACAACATTCAATGTACTTTATTCTTTTGGATTTTAACGTATAATATTTTACAAAGAAATACATCATCATAAACATTAAACCTACTTAAACTATAAACTTAATCAAGTAACTTATTCTTAGAAAAAAAAATTGATTATTAGTTCACTTATCCCCATATATACCTTCTATGACACAAAACACCAATTAGGGCATCTTCTTCATTTTAGAGAAGGGCATCAAGCTCAGGTGGATACCTACCTTATGATTACAATTTGACTCAGTTAATTACAAAGATAAACATTATTTCTAAACAAACCTAAGAAAAATTAATAACGAAATCCTGGTGTAGAATTACTCTCACACAAAGCACTACCAATAGGGTACCATCTTCATTGTAGGGAAGTTCAGCGAGCTGCGCAGAAACTTTATATTTCATTCTCAACTAAATCCACGATTCAATTACTATTTGATTAACAATTTAACAGTTAATTACAAAACTAAGTATTATTTATAGAGAACCTTCGAATAAATTGATAATCGGTTTGCCTATACTCGTCTCGACCTACTCCATCACAAAGCACCAATTAGGGTATCCTCTTCATTGCAAAGAAGATGAGGGAGGTGCACAAATCCTTATATTCCATTCTCAATATCATCTTCATCGAGTCAATATCTCCTTTATTAAATCATGGTTAGGAAACGTTTTCTAAAGTTGTTTCCATTTTGAAAAAGGACTCTGCACAAGAGTGGAAAGAAACATTCGAATATAACCTGAAAGAAACATTCGAATATAACCTCAAAAAACTGTATTCAATGATGGAAATACAATGAAATTTCACTTACAATGAACTTAAATTGCAACCAAAATTATGTGGCTTCAGCTCCTTTGGGTGTCTCAACCCCATTAGTTAGATGTCCCAACCGTGGCTCATCAAATATGATGTTTCTCTTTAGTGTTATGATCCATCTTAATATTCAAAAAATCTACAGGGCTAAAGAGGGTAGCAGTATGATCGTTCCTAATCTTTGCTTTGGGTATGATCTTTTGCTTAAGCATTATGATCCATCTTAATCTTCCCTATGGAAAGCAATTGATAAAAGGCAGTCATATGATCCAAAATGTTCATGAACAAAATCTTGCTTACAAAAAACTTATTTCCTAGATATTTTGAATGCCTTTTTTTGGATCTTATTGAGCTCAAGAGGGTGTTTCATAACCTGGTGCCATGTTGTTGTAGTTGATTGTGGGTAGTTTTTAATCGAGTAGGATGTTATTTTTTGGATTTTTTTTAATGGTAACGAGTGGGCATTCGAAAAGCCCAGGTGCCACATTGCTGACAACAACAGAGGATGGAAGACCTTTCATAACTATATCACGATGTTCTTTCGCATTATATGTATTAATTGTTAATGATAGATATATGGCTATTAATCGGTCGTGTAGAATACTAAATTTTCATTGTAATTTTGTAAATGTTGAATTGTTGAGTTGTTTTTTTAGTTTGGTTCATCTTCACATATCTCTCCACTTCGTGTTAACCTTGATAGTAGGCAATCAACAAATGGCAAGGTAAATTTTTAATCATATTTTGTAAAAAATAAAATTAAGTATGGTTTAAACATGTGATTTAGATATGCAAGAAAGTCAGTGGTGTGAATTTCATCCATTGATGTAGTGACAATGACGAGAATATACTGGCATATTTCAATTTAGACCATCCGATAAAAAAAATAATTAGCAAAAATATTAAAGCGACCAATTCCAAATATTAAAGTGACCAATTCCAATAGAAAGACGCTTATCGAAGTAATAAATAAATAGTTTATTATTAAATTATCATTATTTTAAATGTGTTTTTAAAATCATTATATATTTTATATAAATTTTTAAATAAAAATATAAATTTATTTATTGAGATTTAGTTATTTAATCTTTATTCAAATTTATAAATAAAATTTAAAAATCTAAAA
Source organism: Pinus taeda (assembly GCA_000404065.3). NCBI lineage: Eukaryota > Viridiplantae > Streptophyta > Pinopsida > Pinales > Pinaceae > Pinus > Pinus taeda. The sequence continues at coordinate 6,883 of APFE030334297.1, read as the reverse complement.
TACAAAGCACTGTTCAAATTACTCTACTTAATTTTTAAACCTAACTTTAACACAGTGATATAAATGTAACTTTGTATAACACTTAATAGACCAATTTGTGACCTCATGTTATTGTGAAAATCATCGAGTGTATTTTATCTCACAAAAGCACCTAATAAGTCATACATCGAGATGACGAAATTACTACCCACTTTTCCCTAAATCATATGTCCTATAAGGATGTATATCACTGCTATGTAGCAGGGTCAGCGTTGGCCTATGGTGTCTTTCTCCCCTCTATCATTGAAATTTTAAAGCCAAACTTCATGGATATCATGTTGCCCAAGCCCAATGATATACTTTTCTATATAAATGTCCACAGTCACAACGTATATTGAGTGGAAGATTAAAGTTTTGTTAATCAAAATTCTAGTAAATGCCCCCTTCCCATTGTATTTGGAAATGGTTTTAGTCCTAAATCATCCATCATTTCTTTATGTCATAACAAGATTCTTTTGATTGCTTCAATAAAAAGAAGTTTATGGACGCATCATTATATCTACTCCTTTCTATGATTCCTATCAAATGGTACACCTACATGATGAAGCAAAACTTGATGAATAGAAGGTTTGAAGCCAAATAATATGTATTTCTATATAAATGTGTGTCGGCACAACATAGACTCAGGGTAGACCACAACATACACTGAGTGTATATTGAGTGGAATAATAAAGTTTTATTGATCGTAAGTTCAGTAAGTTTTTCCTCTCGTACTGTATCTTGAAATGGATTTAAACCAGAATCTGCAAGTATTGAGTATAACGCTGGTTTGTTGGTTGGGATGGTTATCATGTTTTTCTTTTGCACAATTTGACATAAGTGAAGGGGTTAGCGAGTTTGTTAATATTCCTGTTCAAGGCATTACATGCATTGGTAATTTGGTCGTTTTTGTTACAAGTCTAATAAGAGGATGACTAGATCTAGAGCTAGGTGCCAAGGATGTCCTAAACATTCTAGTAAGTGCTAAACTCAAGACCATAAATGGGATTATATATGGAAATGCACTGACTACATATACAGAAAGTCGATGGACTACTTCTACAAAATGAGTTTGTCTCCAGAAGATGATCGGGTTATTCATAAGGTTTCAACATCGATTGGGCATTGTGTTGATCCTTTTAAGGTTATTTCTTAGTCTCCCTCTCTGGTTCTTTCTAATCTCACAATCTCTCTTCTAATTTAACCTTCAAATAGAAACCCCATCTTCTTTAAATAGCATGAAGTTATTGGTAAGGGCCTCTATGAGGAAAATCACATTATCATTTATATTTGTGACTTGTGCTTCTAGCTACATGATCGACTTAATTGATCTGGATCTCCTACAACTTCCCACAATATACAAAAGAAACTTGCTCTGATACTAATATGATTTGTAAACCTTGGTGGATTTTCCAATGGGCAGATTGTTTATGTGAAAATTCTTAGTAGTTGCACCAAAAATTCTTCACTTAATTTGTTAATAAGCAACCCTAACAACAAAAATTATGGTTGTTATTGCTCCTCATGTCTGCTAAAAAAAGTTAGAAAACCTGCAAAAAGGTGGCATGCAAATACATGGGAACATATAACAACAAATATTAGTTCAACAACTCTATGGGAATAAAAGCAATTTTATTTTATTAGTTTAAAATAGAAAGGTTACATCTGATGAGGAGAATGTGAAAACTTAGGTCTATAGACCCCCCTTCGTGGGATGGGTCCTTTGTAACCCTGTGCTTCAACTATAACTTCAATTTTTCTCTTTCTCGAAATGTATGCTATGGGTTAAAGGAAGTGGTGATGGCTTGAACTCAAGATCGGAGCTCAAATCTTACAGGATGATAATGAGGAGGATGAGAATGGTCATGGTGAAAAATGGAGAGAAACCCCCTCTATTTATAACAAAATATTGAGATAGATCTAGATTTAGAAAATAATAAAATATTATAAATCAAATCAAAATCTAGTTGTTATGAATATTTTATTATATTTTTTAGAGGGGGAAAGATATTCTAAATTATCAAATACCTTTATTAGAAATGGTTAAAGTAATTATAAACAAAAATTGGGATTAATTAACTTTCTAGGGATAATCAAATATGAACTGAATTATTATTTAATTATGATTTATATTTAATTATTCTCTGGTTTTTTTTTTTTTTTTGTTATTTAATTTTAAAGAGAAATTTTTTAGGAATATGTTCACTAAATTATTTCCTAAGGTGAAAGTGGGTTTTAATGTGTAAAAACCCATCCTGCATGGTGTATTTCGATCAAACTAGAAGGAAATGACTAGGTGGTCATTTTTTTGTGATAATATAGTTCGTCATAATAAATCTATTAAAATATAATAGAAAAAATGAAATATAAATTGTGTGTTAATTTCTCCATATATTTATGGATTTGTTAATTATTGTTCATTGCATATGCATGCAAGATATAATTACACATAAAATAGAGAAAAAATAGTACAATGAGTCACATACTACAATAATACAAAATATGACTCGGGAAACTCTTTTGGGAGAAGACCCAGTTGGAAGGTGAGGTTTATCTACTCTTTATTTTCCTAAATGGAAATGGGTGCAAGTATAAAGAAATGTGAGTTGTGGCCTATAGGGTGCTACATTGCACAAACCCCTTTATTTTCTCTCCATCTACCCATTCTCTAATATCTATGGAACAAAATGCACTCAAATAGAATGGAACCCCTTTTCCTCCTAGTGGCGCAGTTATAACAAAACCTAGTAACCTACTAGTTATTGAGTTTGACTCCTTCAACTCTTAATTAGTGTTAGAATATCGACTCTTATATATTCATATTCATCATGATCATGTGGATATTCCTTTTTCCATAAATAATGGGGGTTGACATGGTATCCTCTTGAGTAATGGTGGTCAAAATAGGAAGTTCAACTTCCGGATGGCATAAATTTTACATATGGATTCTGAATGATTTGATTCTTGTACCATTAGAAAGGTATCTATGTGTAGAATAACATTAGGAGGTGCATGATTAAGTGAAAAAAAATTTGCCCCCAAAAAATGCCATTTGATGCCTCAAACTACTTCTAGAAGATTTTTAGACCTCAAATTGTCAAACTCAGATTCACTTGTAAAAATGCTCCCATGAGTTCATTCCTCCAAAGTTTTTTCTCTAACAGAATCAAGATGGATGAAAACTAATACAATGATCCAGCTCGGATCAAATGCAATCTCCATAACCATACTACTTCCTTCCTTGCCTGAGTAGCTTCTATATATTCAACTTATGTATTTGAGAGTGCCACTATAGATTGTCTCTTGATCATTTGACTAATTGATTTTCCAAATAGGTTAAACACACTCACTTGTATTCAAACCCAATCCAAATCAACAAAACCATGTATGTCGATCATTCTATCCAAACTTGGTCTTCCTAGTTAGCACAATTCATAACTAGTAGTGCCATGCAAATATCTAAAAAATTTCTTTACTATTGTTGAATTCTCCTTCTTTGGTTTTGACACATACCTTCTTAGTACTCTCATTATATTTGCAATGTTCATTCTAGTATAAACCATTGCATACATCAAACTTCCAACTAAACTAGCATATGGAACAAGAGACATGCTTTATCTATTTTCCTGTGCCTTGGAACATTGTTTAGTATATAAATTTAAGCATACAAATATAGAACCCTTTACTGGTTTTCTTTCCTACATATTAAATCTCTGCAATATTGCCTCGACATACTTCCTTTGGTTAATCAGGGTTGAGCCTATTTTGTTGATACATTCTAATTTCCTTGTTCAAAACAAAATTTGTCGCACCAAGATCCTTCATTCAAATTGAAAGGGCAACTGAGTTTTCATTTATTGGATGATTCTCCTATCATTTCCAATCAATAATGTATCATCCACATACAAAACCAAATAAATAAGATGATCACCAAATAATTCAAAATACAAAGAGTGATTTGTTTTGCTCCTTGTGAAGCCAAGTACTAATATATAAGTATCGAATTTTTGATACCACATCCTTGGTGATTGCTTTAACCCATACATGGAATTTTTTTATCACGCATGCTAGCTCTTTCTTTCCTTTCACAACAAATCCTTCTAGCTTCTTCATATAGATTTCTTCTTCTAGATACTCATGTAGAGATCTTGTATGTATATCCATATGTTCTACTTCATTCTATTGAAGTGTGTATGGAGTGGTCTTCTACATTGCTATCCCACACTTCTCATAAAGATATTCAAACTCATTCCTCAACACTTTAGTTTTCTTCTCTGTTCCATTTCCTACAAAATCCTTAAACTCTTTGAATTTGTCAAAGACTTTGGATTTCTACCTAAGGAAATAAATTAGAGTAACACACACATAAACCATGTACACATGGTTTTCCCTGGAAAATCCCAACTGAGGAAAAACCATGTAACATTAGATCTATTATTGTTTTTGAATTAAACATAGCCAAGTTGGGAAACACCTTGGCCTTGCCCAAGTGAGAAGTTTTCTCAATCCCAACATATTACAATGGAGAAATCCCAAACCTTTTAAAGGATTTAACTACATATAATGCCACAGGCTCAATACCATGGGCCATACTACCCTGTGCTTGAAACCACAACTACTAACCTAACAAACTTGATGCTTTCACCAAGTTAAGTTTACCTAATAATAATATCCCCAATAAACTTGACTCGGGAAATTCAGTTGATCAAATCCGAAAAAGACTCAGATACTCTCCTCCTCTATCACCTAGGTATACCTCTAGACTTTATCAGTTGGGGTATGCATGCCTAACTACATCTCACAACCATATGCCCATATACCCATTTACATGTAGTTACCAATTTTCATTTTCAAAGTAACTTTTTTTATTATTGCTTTCCTTGCACTTATGTCGTCATTCTCTCAGTTCTGCACGCTTGCTCACACCAGGTGCTCTCCTCGTGTCTTTTCATCACAACCAATATCATGAGTTGCTTTCCATATATGTTGGCTTTCGTATTTGCCTCTACATTTTCTTTTTGAACGAATGATTTCATGTCATCTCCAAGCAAGTCATCCATGCACTACTCATGACTCCTTTGCAGCGTGACCAAACAATATAGTTCTTTCTTCACCAAGTAGAAACTTCTTATTTTTGTCCCTTTGTTTGGCTTTGATAACAATTGTTTAAAAAAGGAGAAACAAATACAAAATTTAATAGGCACAAAAATAAATGCACATCATGACAAATTCATAGGAGACAAAATTTGCCTAGTTCACCCACTATGAAGTACTTGAAAGTTCTTCAATCACTTACTAATTGTTTAGTAGATAAATTGGAACTTTGCATTGATTATTAATCTGGTGTTCATATAGAACTTGCAAACTACGATGCACTATATATCCTAATACTTTATTGTTAAGTGCTAATAAAATTGTAGTATACTAGATATTTGTTTTAGAACAAAATATAATACCTTTTACAAGTCACTAGAAAAAGCAAATCACATTTACATAAATTAATGATCACACTCACATAATCAACATGCTTATCTATATAACTTAATAAAAACTTAATTATATTGTAACTATCTCGTTAATTAATTTCATTTGATTTAATCTATTTTAATTGTGTATAAATCCAAAGAGTAACAATGTTCAATAAATTGTATTACAATTCAATGACCCTTATTACGGGAAATTCCAACTCCTCAAACTGACGTTACATTCTATAATTTTTTTTTATCTAAATGTATTCATATAAAACTTGCAGATTACCATATATTATATATTCTAATATTTTATTGTTAAGTGTCAATAAGATTATTATTTCTATATATTTATTTTATAAATTATGAAGAAAAAAATCACATTTACATAAAAGTCATGATCACACTCAATAAACACACTTATCTCTATAAGTAAATAAAAAAATAATTATTTTATAATTATATTGGTTAATTAATCTATTTTAACTGTGTATAAATCCATAGAGAGGCATAGTTCGGTGGATTGTGTTACAATTAAATGAACCTAGTTAGGGGGGATTCCAGCTCTTCATAATGACATTACATCGCATCCAAGATTTCATAAAATGGGAATGAAAATTTCATTTTCGTTGAAGTTTGACTAATCAAAAACTCTCACAGCACAAACATTAAAATTTTGAAAAACTAAAACTGGCAGCATTTTTTTTTATCCGCGATAGATTTTCTTCGGCACTCGCTCGTTCTCCGAAATTTTCCCTTGGCCCTACTCAATCGCAAATATTAATGAATCCAAAGACTAAAGACCATCGCCCATAGTTGTTCTCAATCATAGTTGTTCGCGAATTCAAAGACTAAAGACCATTCGCTCCCTCATTTCTATTTCTATGGTACGCTCTCTGATTTTGACAGGTATTTTAAAGCAGGGTTATCAAGTTTGAATTTGGATTTAAATTTCATACGATAACATAAGATAAAAAAATTAAATAAAAATTTAACCATAAAAAATTTGATACAGGCCTGGTAAAGATTTATGTTTTTATTAATTTTATTTTAATTTTAAATAATTACATATATAATAATTTACTAATTAAAACTATCTAAAACTTTATCCACTTTTTTCTCCTAATTTTTTTTTTTCTCAACTTTAATATTATTTCTTTAATTTGAAACTAAAAAAACTTATTTATATTCTTTTAATTCGCAAATAAAAGAATTATTATAGTATAGTAGATTCAAACTTCTAAAACTATATTGAAAATTTATTATGATATAACCTTTATTAAATAAACAATCAGTCTTGACATTAACACTTCACACATTTTATATCTTTTTCTAAATTCTAAGTTGAAACCAAATTTTTTCAATATTCACATTACTCTTTTTTTTTTTAACTTTTC
>APFE030334292.1:0-10151 GCA_000404065.3 Pinus taeda | reverse complement strand
GGTTGAGACAGGAACAAACTATCCTCATGGTAGCCTATTTCATTTTTTAACGAGGTTGATACAGGAAAAAACTATCCTTGCCCTAGACTTCATTGTAATGAGCAGGAAGTCGTAGCTTCCAAGAGTGTCTCATCCGGTGGAAGGTCAATGTCTTGGAAGTCGGGACCCAATGCCCCCAGGACACTATGCACGATGGCGGCGGTGCTGGATACAGGCATGGGATAGGTAGCCACGTAGTTGACCTATGGGTGGGCAGAGCCAACTGGTGGATAAAAGCTAGGAGGGGACGACAACTGTGCAGGAGGCGTTGGGGGACTAACGAAGGACAATTGATCGATAGTCACGATTCTTCCGTTGTGTGGAAAGCAAACCACACGGAAAAGGGAAGAAACGATGGCCCCCATAGCATAAACATAGTCACGACCAAGGAGAAGACTGAAGCCTAAAGCCCCTTGGGTGACTAACACATATATATAGACAGTTTTACCTCCCAAAGTAATAGGAAACTTGGGGAGGACTCCTAGAGATGGGCAGGCTCCTCCGTCGAAAGCCAACAGATTCTGTGTAATCGGCCTGAGCTGCGGAGAACCTAAAGCTTGCCAAGTAGCGTACGACATAAGACTGGCCGACGCACCTTCATCCAATACAGTGCCAGGTACTGCCGTGTCAGAGGCATGTACTGTAATCTGGAAAGGCACATGGGATGGAAGGTGGAAAGTAGTCAAGTGACTCCAGTCGAAAGAAACGGCTAAACTACTTGGTGGGGGAATCGTATGATTGCCCCTCTGTTCTAAAGGAACCGAAGAAGGACCCTCTGAGTCGACAAGGATAAGAGGATCACTTTCGGACTCAGGAGAATCTGATGAGACAAGGAGAACATGATCATGATGCTCTTCCAGAACAGGGTGGTCAACGGGTGGTAGACCCGAGTCGACACTCTCTTCGACCAACGGTTGATCTGGAGTAGGCTCGCTAGAGCCAGGTTCAGGAAAAGGAGGCTGGACAAGAGAGGAGGTTAAACCAATCTTGTTGTCAGCGGGAGGACGATCTGTATCTACAGAAAGACACTGATATTCAGAGGGGAGTTGGGGCGAGGGATCTGCAAGACTTTCCAACACAGAGGAGGCTTTGTCCATGAGTGGACAAAGGTGAAGGAAGTGATGACCTTCACAAAGATTGCAAGGGAGTCTAATCTTCCCTTTGCCTTTCGTATTCCCAACTACAGGGGTATCATCGCTGTGAGGGACAGTGGACGATGATGGATGGGCTGGATCACGAGCCCATATCTTCAAGACCCTGGGAATGCCAGGACAATCTCGAAGGAGGTGGTTTTCTTTGCATAGTTTGCATGGAAATTTGACTTTGTGTGGAGGGGTAGGAAGGAGTCCGGCTTCTGTCGTCCGTGGTGGAACAACAGGTGTGTTTGTAGCCTTCTGTGTGTGTGGGACCGTTCCCTTGCGTGACTTTTTCTTCGGGGACTTCTTCTTCTTCTTGTGAGCGACCTGGGTACTTCCACCAGGCGAAGAAGGAGTCTCGAAGTAGGTGTCGAAGGGGTGGGTTCTACCTGCGATTCAACCGGGTGTTGAGCAGGGGGTGGGATTGACGTAGTATCAGCCGACATAGAAGGGACCACAGAGTTTGGAAAAAGCCAAACTGGTAACCCGACAGTTAACCCTGGGAGGGTTAGTGTTGCCATATAGAGGGTACCAGTACTTCCAGTAGAAGGGAAACGACCAGCATCCTCGCTAGGTGGGGGAGCTAGGTTGATGAAACCTGGGAGGCTCGCCATGAAAAGACGAAGTCCTAGCCAAACTAACGCACTCAAAGTCTAAAAGGGTAATGTGATCGCGGTCGAATAAATTATTACGACATTTAATGTGACCTTTTCATATTTAGAGAGTCGAGAAAAGGACGAAAAGTTGACTCTAGTCTCCTTCGAATGTTTTTCGAGCACGAAGTGACAAGCTGCTCGCTTACACCTTTTCTGTTTGACAGTCTGAAAAGGATCAAAAGCTGACTACTCTGGAAATCTAAACAAGAGGGTGTACCAAACGAACCATAAAACTGCTTATACACCTTAGCGATCAGAAGATCACCAAGGACTTTCCGTACTGCAGTCGATCTTCTCGAATGCTGTGTTCAGTGCATTATGGTCCGTAGGGCGGCAGACTCGGCTTCCTAAGGATAAAAGTTGTAATCCTATAGGGGTCTCCCAAAATATACGCGACGGTACGTGGGAGCACAGTCCGTATTGGTACCTATCGCTTCACCGTGGAGGAATCACCCAACCACTCGATGATAATCTACCAGGCTTAACGACGCCGGAACACGTCTCTAGCCTAGACTTCTAAAGTATAAGCGTTAGGTTCCAATGCGTTGTTAGGTTCATTGAAAATTTTTTTACGTTGATCTTTTAATTAAGTTTCGGTTTGCTGGCCTTAACGAATGTGATCTCTCGAAAAAGAAACTAAATGCAACTACATGAAAAACTGAATTCGTTTTGCTTGTATGAAAACTAGCTATAGGAGAGCGAAGAGGTTCATGTAAACAAAACGATGTCCAAATGATTCTGATGCAGCTAATCGATAAGAAAGGAAAAAACTCTTTTTTTTTTTTTAAACAAAAGAATTACCACAACATGATTAAATGATGAAGCAAAATAAACTTTTTCTTTTCTCTTTTCTTTTCAAATGATAAAAAAAAAACGATGCACGTAAAGCTTTCAAGAGACGTTCATTGCCAGAAAATTACTTTTAAGGAAACTAAATAGACAGCGTTTCGAAACAAAAACAATCACCTAACAAGGCAAAAGGAAAATGAGAGTTTCATGCCACCATGTAAACTGACCAACAGATCCACAGGAGGCATACACAGGGTAAAAACCAGATCCAAGCAACAGAGGTTGACCAACAGGCTCCTAAAGAGATCTGACCAGTGTGGCGCGACTGTGGGCCTGAAACTCGTGCTAACAAGAGTATAGCGCGATATGTATGAAAACAGATCGCGCCCAGTAGCGCGACCGTTCAGAGGAAAAGTGCGCTGGCAGGAAAATGACAGGCAAAAATACAGAGGCGCGACTGAGAGCCTGAAACCCGCGCTAACCAGAATGTAGCGCGAGAGGTATGAATACAGATCGCGCCCAGTAGCGCGACTGTCCAGACGAAAAACGTGCTGGCGCGAGCTTGCTTAGAAAAAAAAGAAAAAGAACTAAACAAGGCCAGTAAATGAAAAATAGTAAGGATTGCAGGCAAAGACAAAGCTTAGATCAGACAATGACAGTAAAAAGACATGCAAAGCAAGACATATACCATCTAGTTTGTAAATCACCCGGAGATAGACTGAAGGGGTGTTGATCTACTTCACTTTTGCATGGCGAAAGTGTTTCGAAGGCTGCCTGGCCGTTCTTCAGGCTCCGTCCTTGATTTACAAAATCAGACAATATAGCTTAAACAATCAACAGACAAACTCCCCAGCGGAGTCACCAATTTGTTGCGGAGGTAAATCCCCTCTGCGGACAGAGGTGGATCCCACTAGCCCCGAAGGGGTCTAGCAACAATCAATCACGCTGCATGCAAGTTTCTAGCTATATAATTTAAAAGTCGATCTAGGAGACCAACCTGGGATCCAACGCTTGTTTGTTGTGGGGGAAAGTGTCGCTCCTATCCTCTATCTCCGGCGGGTCGCTATTCGCACATAGATACCTGCACAAGTGAAGAATAAACCACAACAAGCATAAAATCCAAAAACATACAACTATGTACCAGTCAAGCAAGATACAATTCACATATCACCGATGTAACACATAAATGAAACCATAATGACAGTCGCTTTGCATTAAAAGTAATGAAAGAAGAGATTACAACCACTTAAGGCTTGACACTGTAAAGCTCTTCTAGCTGGGTGGGCAGTCAGTCCGACACGTCTCGCAAAATCACTTCCTCTCTCAACAATCCGGCAGCATAACCTTACTTTCAACTTTCAGCTCAAAAACTATCTCTCTCACACTAGCTTGTTTGCTCTTTTGCTTTAGCCTCTAAAACTCTGAACTAGCCCGTTCATTATGAGGGGACGGGCTTTTATAGGTAAAGGGAGAAGAGATATTCATCGTATGTAGACACGTTCTGAGTTTTGGTAATGTCTCATAATAGCCGTTGCCTTGGATAGAAAAGCCGAAACCCGGATGCTTTTGTGGGCTTTTTCCTTCAGGGAACTGAGCGAGTCACAAGGGAAAAAGCATTCTAGCATGCGCTGGCCAAAAATCATGCCCAAATTGTGTGGCGCGGGCCGTGCTCTGGTACAGAGCGCTTATGGGCGCGCCCTCTTTGTAAGGACTAGGCCATTGGCACGGGGTAATATACTGTGTGCCCGCGCTAATGGGAAAAAGGCATTTTCCAAGGCTAATCTTCAGAAGGAGTCTTCAGGGTTATTGAACTTCATACTCAGGAGGCTTCAATGCAAGTGTTTTCAAGTTATGTCACTGGCCACAGGTCCGTAAATGTGTCCTCCAATGTGCGACAGTGGGGGCGCGACAAGGACGGTGACTGACGGTGACAAATTACTGCGTAACAGGAGGAGTGATTTGAGGCAATTGGCTATGAATTTTGAGATAATATTATAGATAACATTGCAGAGGGAAATAGGCCTGAACTTCTCCGGAGTGCTTGGTTGCGCTACTTTAGGAATAAGGGCGATAAAGGTTGCATTGAGCGAAGGGAGTAACCAATGCATGGCTCTAGGTTCTTCTACCAAATTCCAGACATCTACTTTGATTAAATCCCAGAAGTGGTGGTAAAAGTTGGATGTGAAGCTGTCAGAACCCGGTGCTTTCCCAACCTTCAGTTGATTTGAAGCCTCTTCGACCTCCAAGATGGTGACTGGTCTTAACAAGTTGATTATGCTCCTCCGTGATGAGTTTAGGAATATGCTTAAGTATTTCATGGATTGCTTGATTTCTATCTATGGGCTGCTCTTGATGAACAATTTTGAAGTGATTTGTGAGCTCTTTCTCTATATCTTCCTGTTTCTCCATTTTGTCGCCCTGTGAATTTTGAATGTGAGAGATTGTGTTGTTCATTCTTCTTTGTATGGTTGTATGGTGAAAAAACTTGGTATTTCGTTCCCCTTCTTTTAACCATCTGATTCTTGACTTCTGTCTCCATAGCATTTCCTCTTGTCTGCCTCTTTCATCTAGTTGTGTTATCAGTACTTGTTCTTGTCTGGCATGCTCCTCTGTTCTGCCTTCTAGGATGATCTTTTGTTGTAGCTCTGCCATGCTCTGCTCAAGCGCTTTTTTCTCTTGAAAGATGTTGCCAAAGATTGTATAGTTCTAGGTTTTGATTTGTTTTTTGATATGCTTCAATATTTGTTGGAATTGGTACATGAGAGAGCCTCCATTGGGTATGAAACTTTCCCACGCTGTTTTGACTACCGTGTTGAACTTAGGGAGCCAAAAAGCTTCAAACTTGAAGGGTCTTTTGTTTGAGTTTCCAAGATTTTTTCATTGCAGAGAGATGGGCCAATGATTCGATCCAGCTAGGGGTAGGATTGAGGCACATATGTCTCCACCAAGATTGACGAAGTTGTCTAAAATTAGAAATCTGTCCAACCTGGATGCGATTTGCTGAGTGCCAGATCTCTTGTTGTTCCAGGTAAAGATGCCATTGTCAAAAGGTAAATTTGTTAGTCTATTTTGTTGAATATAGACTTTGAAGTAATTGCTTTCTTTTTCCATTTTTCTTCTACCCCCCAGTTTTTCCTCCAGCCATGTGATCATATTGAAGTCTCCACCTGTTAACCAGAGTGGATGAGTTCTTGTAGCATTAAGAATTTCCAATGTTTCTAATTGCTTAAGTTTTTGTGTACTTTCCTGTGGAAAGTAAACATTGGTTAAATGCCCATGTATGTTGGTGCTGATCAGGTGGAACATTACATGTATGAAGTGATGCGAGGCATAGAAATTTGTTAAGGAAACCTGCTGAGTATTCCAAGCTATGGCTAACCCTCTCGAGGCACCTGTTGCATCAACTATTACTATTTGACATCCTGCCCAGGCTTTGGAAAGTATAGATTCTAAAGTAATGGTGCTACATTTTGTTTCTTGCATGAATATAATGTATGGCTGTTCTTTCCGAATCATGTTCTTCAGCATTTTTTACTTCCCGGGACTGTTAAGTCCTCTTACATTCCATGAGATTAGCTTCATGGTTGACTGGTAGGTAAGGACCGATAATATTTGGTCAACTTAGAGCATCTACCCGATTCCACGAGCATTTCCCCAATTAAAATGGTGCGTTGTAAGCCTGTCTTTCTGCCTCTTTTCTTCCCCTTTTTAATGATATGTTTTCCATCCCATCGGCCTCCTTACTGTATGCCCAGAGTGTTATGCTGATGCATTCATGTGATCACTACTTCCAGATTCTCCAATTGTCTTTCCAGTATTGTGTCGAACTCCTTCCTTTTACAGGGTGGCTCAAGGCTGAAAATGTCTATTTCCTCGAGATCAAAGATTTCTGGTTCTTCTTCCATTAAGCTTTGCTGATTGCCTTCTTCCTGATGGGTGAGAGACTGAGTATGTTCTGCCTGAGTATCATCAATATCCATTATCTTATCGGACCATGGTGCCTTTTGCTAAACAGGGTTGGTGTTGTGTTGCAGATCTGAGGCAGGCTTTTCAGAGGAGATGATATTCGAAGGATGATTGGTTTTAGAGTGGGTAGGAGTGGTGGATGTATGATTGTATGGATCTATGCTTGTCTTTGCTAGCATGGGCGTATCTGATTCAGGGTATTCCAGATTTGTCAAAATATCAAACCTGTTGCTTTAGGATGACAAATCTGAGGCTGGCACGACACTTTTGGGCACTGAGGGGGGTTTTTTGGTATTCCTTTTCCGACGGGCTACCTAGGTGAATCCATCGAGATCAGATTTGTTTCTAGTTTCTATGTTTCTAGGCAGCATGTTTAAGGGACAGTCATGAAAGAGGTGACCATGAGCATGGCATATCCTGCAATGGAAGGGTACATGTTCATAATCAAGGGGCTGAATCCATTCAAAGTCATCATGCAGAAGACTTACTGTGTCTGGTAGTGCATGGCCCAACTTCATGTAGACGCAAATCCGTGCATATGAAGTATATCTTCGAAGCTTAGTTTCCTCCGCAGCCTTAATGAACTCACCTAAGCCATTGCCAATGGCTTTTAGAGAATCCTCTTCCCAGTATTCCAGTGGAAGCGAGTACATGTGGATCCAGACTGGCGCCCAACTGAAGTCTTCTTTGTCAGGGTTGAATCTTTTTACCCAGTCTCATAGATAAAGGCCTGCTGCATTGAAGAAGTAGGGTCCTCCATCCATAACCTTGTTTCTATCTTCAAGGCAGTTGAAAGTGGCTGTGAAGAAGCCTTGAGGGCCCAACTGTAGAGTTACATGACCTTTGGGCTTCCATTTTGAGATTATCCAGCCTTGCAGGGCTTTTTCAGTCAGCCAGAAACCTATAAATTTTCCGATCAGTGCATGATCTTTCATATATTGTATTTGCGCGTTGATTCTGTGGCTAGGCAACTCGATCTTGGGCATTTCTGTAGCAATGGATTTCCATGTTGGCGATGAGGCTTTCTTCGTTTGACCAGATGTTGCTTGTTTATCCTCTGTCTCTTGTACCGACTTTTCTTGTTCATTCTTCTGCGTCTGCTGCGCAAGACGTTCCTCAAACTTCTCTGTTCTGCTCTATTGGGTTTTCCATAATGTAATTTATGGGGGGAGGCGCTGATGCCTCCCCCATTGGACTGTTCATTATGCTTTGTGCTCAGAACTACAGTACCAATCCTGACAGTGTTTTTGTTTGAGCTTGAAAGGCTACAGGTTCAAACTGTGCACCGTAGGTGGTTTTGACAAGAGCCCTAGTTCCTTAGTGTGCCATTGCAGACGTATCGCCTTCCATTTCTCACTAACTAATGTTTTGAAAGCCGTGGTTGCATATCTTTTTGCATTGTTGTCAACCCTTCTCTGTGCTCTTTAGTATCTGACTGCTCTAGTATCTGTCACCCTGATCTCTGACTGCATCAATCACCACTGATTCCTCCTGCTACTATGTACTTTGGGCTCTCATAGCAAGGTACGATCCATGAGATAAAACCTCTCAATGGACCCTACCCAATTTCATCCCTCTTGGGACTAGCACTTCACATCACCCCACTTCACACCTAGAGGTATGGTTACATGTGCTCCCTCTGCCCACTTAGCTTGAAATTCCCCCCTACTGGAGGTCTCTACATGAGTGGATGCCTCCACTCAGTCTCCTCTCAACTTCTCTAGTTGTGGCTGCTCAACAATTTCCTGGAGATGGTCCTGAGACTGCTTGTTCTGGGGTTGCATGTTGAGAGGTAATTTACTCTCCCTCTTAACCACCAAGTCTCTAACCTTTGCCTTGCTCCTCAAGGCTTTGCATGCATCTTGAACTTTAAGAGCATACAATTTCTTGACCTGTGTATTGATCTGTTTCACTTGTCCCGTGGAGATGATTCTAAGGAAAAAAATTTCTTTACTAAAAATCACATCAAAGCCATAGTCTTCCAATATGGCGACTGAAACAAGATTCTTCTTTAGTCCTGGAACATACATCACATTTGTGATCCTGAGAGGGGAGCCAGAGTCCCTCTGAAAAGTAACGTGCCCAATCCAATAGTACTATACCTCCCGTCATCTCCAAACTCTATGTTCTGCTTGAGGTCTTTCTCCTCAAAATCACTAAATATATCTCTATTCCCCATCATATGGAATGAGGCATCGCTCTCAATATTAACCGACTCCTTCCTGCTTACTTTCTTCTTTGGGTAGTTCTTGGCATAGCGCCCGTGCTCGTGATAGTGAAAACACTTCTTTCCCTTGGACTTATTTACCTTACTTTCTAAGGCAAAATCCTCTTCCAATTCCGTAGAAGAGGTCACATCTCTGTTGTTCCCTCGAAACTCCTCTTGTACCAAATCTGACCACAGTCGTTCCCAATCTGGCAAATTCTCCCTCCCATTGACAGAGTCCTGATAACTATGCCAACTCTTGGGAAGTTTTAGAAGAGCTAGGCTCACCATATAATCCTTGGCAACAATGATTCCAACACTTCCAAGCTCATCTCAACAATGAGTGAACTTGGTCAAGTAATTTGGAATTGAGTTGCCTGCCTCCATCTTGATTTTTTGAAGTTTATCCTTCAGTGCCAAATTCCTATGGTCATTTCTGTTTTGAAGTAGGTCAGTGAATGATTTCCACATAGCATGTGGAGTTTCCTTCCCATGGAGACTCGAGACAATGTGGTCTCGAACTCCCTCAAGGATTATTCGCCTCGTCCTTACCACACACTTCTTCCATTCGGCCAAGTCTTTAACATTCAATGCTGCTGGCTTAGAAGTATCTTGATCAATGGATTAATTCAAGCCATTATCCTCCAACACGGCCTCCATACTGTCCTTCCAGGCTATATAATTCGAGATGCCATCCAAGGCATACTTGAGCCCCAAACCGTAGAACGTCATCTGCTGATCCTGAAGTATGTAATGCAAATTTGAATTTCACCTGTAAAATTGAATTCGAAAACTTCGAAATCTCCTCTAGTATATTGTTCTCAGATCCGATATTCTACTTCTACTTTCAACCAGCGGAAGCCAATAGATCGATGAAAACAATATGAATAAGAAGAAGATAAATCAATGGCACATAACACAATATTTATCCAGGGAAAGCCACAACTGAAAACCCCTACTATCTATATTGCATTAATTAGAAATCCAAGGTGATAATACAATGATTTTTCTCACAAGAACAATCCCAACACTCAGTATGATTAATCTCACTTCTCACAAGCAAGCTCAAGCCGATCTCTAGCCTCTTCTGCTGCTCTCCAAGCCCCCGATTCCTTGCGTAATTCCTATGGTTGAATAACCCATATTAATGGGAATCCAGTGCTTCAAAAACTACGCAATCCAATCTAAATCTAGTTCCTGGTTGCATGCATCATCTATACAACTCAATAAATTATACAACTGATAGTACACTGTCCTTGCACTCTAGTCTCAACTGGGTCTTTCTCAGAATCGACATGCATGAGTTTCTCACGAGAGGATCTTCAGTTAACTAGAGTGACACTTGTGGATGCACTAGTA
>APFE030334290.1:234378-338520 GCA_000404065.3 Pinus taeda | reverse complement strand
TGGGATGTTATATCAACGATCATGGGGGGCTAAACTTCAAGGACCTTCAATTGAACATGTCATATGCTACAATCACAGTCTTTGGTCAACCCAAGAGATTATATAGAGAGTCACTCATGAAATACATGGTCAGCACTTCAGAGAAGCCTCAAAACTTCCCCATATATGTTGTCCATTCTGACATAGACTCATATATCCTTTTCAATGACAATACAGGTCACCCAAACAATGAAGAAGTCCAGACTTTCAAAATAGATCAGCATATCAATGAAGGAAATCCTGACATAGAAACATTGGTTGGGTCAAAAGATGGAAGTATTCAAAAGGACAAGTCAAATGATGATGAAACCAAGACACCTAAACAATATCAGGAGTCTAATAAACAAATTGTTCCTCTAGAAACAAAGCTGATCCCACCAAATGAGAAGACTGTCCTAGAAGTCAAACTAAATAAACAACCTGGGTGTTAACAGTATCACTACTTGAACCCATTCATCCACCGAAACTCAAATCACTTAACTCGCATTGATAAACTTCTCGTGTCCGCTCAAGCCCAAGCTTTACCAGCTTCAATCTCCACCGTCAATCTTACCATTCAATCTGACGGTTGTTGGATTACCCGATCAACAAAACTAATTGGTGATCCTCCACCGTTGATCAGAAACCCATTTGATCCAATAATTAACAACGATATCAGATAGACCACTTGCACGAGGATTAGTCGCCCTTACGGAGCCAATAAGGAATATAAGGAATGTATATATGTTTGGGTCTGTTTTTGAAATTAAAGTTTGATCACTTTAAGACCCGATATCTGTTGAATATAAGAGGTCATCAAATCTACGATCTATGGGACTTCAACTAGCACATGGATTAAAATGGTCTTAACCCCCGCAGTTGACCGTGATCTAAGAGGTTGAATATGAAATCGATGACTAGGAGTGAGTGCAGGGCTTCGGCTGCGATCAAGAAGTCCATACGCTGCTACCCCTGTAGTTGATAATCGTCACCGATCTAATGGATCTGTCGATCTAAACGATCTGACGGCTCCTATGCACCTTTACTTCCTTCATTCGTGCCTTTACTTTCTTTCCCTTTACATGGTTTCTCAAATTTCTCTATGGTTTCAGGGTCCTCCAGGATTTCTGGTCTTTGAGTGTTTTGCAACACAACTTCCTCTTAAGCTTAACTCTGCTCACGTCTTTACGCTTCCTTCACCTTCACTATAACATTAAAGGCTTCCTCATGTACTAATGGTGTGTGTAAAGCCATAACACCTCTCTATTACTCTTCTCTGTATTTTGCTTCTGATTCTTCACCTGCAACCTATGTTACGCAAAATAACTCAAGATCATACACAATCTATATCTCAATTACTCAATACACACACATGAACTCAAAATCGAGTTGTTTGTATTAATAAACAAGTATTTACATAAGAGTCTTTCTCTCTGGCCTAATTTTCTAGTCAGTGGCCTCTGTTTTCCTACCTGCCCGTAGGCTTACAATCAAACCTATCTAACTCTCAACCTGACTGACTAACCAACTAACTATCTAACTTGAATATGCCTTTTAGACCTACATTTATACAAAAGGATTCTATAACCAATTCCTGGTTTAGGTCCATAACCTTCTCAACAAAATCCTAAAATCTCTTCCTTATCTCTAAGGATCCTCTCTAATCCACAAAATCATAAACTAACTCCAAATCTAAGTTTTACAATTAATTCTCAGATTTCTTAAACTCTCAACTATCCTAATTCTATCATGTTCTCCTACATTCGAGAACATTTACTTAATTAAATTCCTATTCTAGCTTCTCTCATTAAGATCAGTCAAAACCTTAATCATTACATTCATTCAAAACATACCAAACCAGCTTCCTTGAAAATAGACGACCCCCTATGTCTGCTAAAATACAATGGTATTGTTAAGCTGAATGCTCTTGCGTCACCACGTAGCTAGAGTTGTCTATAAGTTCAATCAAGAAACCTCGTATTTTTTTATTTTTCAAGTCTAAACCCTTCTACAACACTTTTATCTTCTATATTTCTAGTTGGACTTCATTTGTATTCTATCTTAATGGAATTAACAATAGGAATTATATGATATAACCAATCCATCTAAACACATTTTCATTTTAAATGCTCCAACCAAAAATAAAAAATGTATAATAAAAAATCGTGGTTTCTTTCATCTTTTTCTCTTCTCTATTTTGCTTAAAAATATTCCAAAATAGGATTAAAGAAATCTACAAAGTTAAATTACTTGAGTTATTATAATATTTTTATGAGATTGGGAAGAATTTCCAAATGTTACCAAAGCTATACATCATTGTATTGATGAGTCTTTTGGTGATATATTTTCTTATTACATCATTGTATTGATGAGTCTTTGGCGGTATATTTTCTTGTTACAAAGAGTACATCTATTGGAGTTTGTTTTCTTATTAAAAATTGTAGATCCTTCATTTGGTAAGGTTCATCGATGGATTTTGTCATTTTAATGATGGTAACCTTACCAAATATTCTCGTAAATGTAAATGTTTAGTAAATATTGAATTAAGTGGTTGCTCAGTAAATATTGAATTAAGTGTTTGCCATGATAGCTATAATAGAATTCCTAGAGTTGGGCAGCGTTATTTTATGGTTTAGAAAAACTACGTAACTACATTAGTGAATTAATCTTTTGATGAGGGATAGATTAAAACTCTATCTTGAATAGCAATCCTAAGTCCAGTGAATACAATTCTGTCTTAACTAAAATTTTATTATGATTGTAACGACTCATTTAACTTAACCATAATTCATTAGAGTTCATAGAACAATTTCATCATTTTGTATGGATATGGATTTCATTTTCAGTTTAATAGTTCTCCTACAATAATTTAACAAAAGTGTCTATTTGGAAGCACTGGAATTTTAATAGCGGTTTGGTGTTACGACTTTCGCCGAGAAACGTTAATTTAAGATAGACCTTACACATGTTTCTAACTCCACTTTATTTGTTTCAATTTAAGTTTCAATTTAATAGTTCTCATACAATAATTTAATCAAAGTATCTATTTGGAAGCACTGGTATTTCAATAGTGGATTGGTGTTACGACTTTAGCCGGGAAACGTTAATCTTAAGATAGACCTTCCACATGTTTTTAACTCCACTTTATTTTTGCAATCTCCTTCAAGGACCTTTTACCTATTTTTGATGTTAATTATAGTTTTCACATTAATTTTCATCATCTCTTTGGAGAGAAAAACCATGGATTAGATTGGATTTCAGTTATCTTTGGGAACCACATTGCAACAACCTGATAGGTTATTGATTGATAGGTTTATGGTTGAAGGGTTATTTTGGTTTAATTACTTTTTTTTTTCTCTCGGTAAAAAATGCAAAACTGTTTGAAAATATTAGTTTTCGAGATATTAAGCATGCTTTTGAGATATTAAAATTTAAAAAGATTTAGGGATGAATTTTTCTATAAATTAGTTAATATGTTTAAGGCAACCTTTTTTTAATCACAATTTTTTGTTTTAATATTACAATATTTTGTGTAAAATATTCAAAATTGGTTACATTGGTAAATTGGAATATACGGCAAAACATAATTTTTACTTCTTATTCCAAGCCATCTCCACTGAGATAGTCCAAGGGAATTTTGATGGAAAGTATATAGGTGAAATATATAGGGGAGAGTGTGGGGAAATATAGAGTAAAACAATGAGGATGCGGGTGTATGAAATCCTACAGGATGCGGGTGTATGAAATCCTACAATAAGAGTGGGGTAAAACATATTTAATTTTTATTTTATAATCATTATTATTTTCAACTTCCATGTTTTATCATGGTCATACTAGGTTGGGAAGGGATATAGAGTAAAACATATTTACTAAAAAATATAGTTTATATAATAAAAATATACACTCAATTACAATAAATAATAATGAAAATAGAGAAAATCATAGTTTATAATAGAGAGGTAACATACTATCCAATAGTTTGTTATATATAATGAGTGAAATATACACTATAGAAGATGAGAGAAATCAAAGAAGAACAAGAATAATAAGGAAAATGTAACAATAGAGAATGAGAACAATAAAGAAATTAGATAAAATGAGAAAAAAAAAATATTATTTAGAAGAAGAAGAAAAGAAAATCCAATTATTAGCACTAGAGAACATGAATAAAAACTAGTTAATAAATATTTAATATAAGAACTAGTTACTAAAAGATGAGATATTTAAAAGAGAACATAACAATATTAAGAGAATTTTACAATAGTTTTTAGACAATTATTAAAAAATAAAAAATAAAAATAGAAGAAAATTAGAGAAATATAATAATAAGTAAAATGGAGAAAACAAGAAAAAACAAATTACAAATCATATAAAGAAATAAAGAATAGAACAATTTCTTAAATAAAAATATAGCAATAGTTTAGAGAACAAGAGTTTTTAGAAGTGAAAAAAAAAAGTTATTATAAAACACTAGTTTATATATTGAGAACAATTAATAGCAATAAAAAAAAGAAAAATAATTTACAATTAAGAAAGAGAAAATTATATAATAAATGAAAATGGAGAAAACAATAGAGAACCATAGAAATAGAATATAATAACTATAATAAATAATAGAGAATAATAAAAATAGATAAAATATAGTTTACAATAAAGAGTAAGAAAATATGCAATGGAAAATAGAGAAAATGAGAGAAAATAACTATTACTAAGAAAATAATCCAATTATTAACAATAGAAAGGAAATAAAATAGTTAATAAATATTTAATATAATAACAAGTTAATAAAAAATCATGTAATTGAAATAGCCTGAACAAGAAAATGTTGAGAGAGTTTCACATGAGATAAGTAGACTACACTAGAAAACAATATAGAAAATGATAGAGAACAGGAAGAATAAAGAAAATAGAAAAAACAAGCTAACAACAATAAAGAACAAAATAATATTTTAGATAACAATAGCTTACAAAAGAGAAATATTTAGAACCAAAAGAGAAAACTAATTATTATAGAACAATATTTTATATAAAGAGAAAAATTGATAATGATAGAAATATGTCAACCATTTACAATCAATAATGAAAAATTATACAATTAAAAAAAAAGAGAAAACAATAGAATTAGAAATAGGAAAAACAGAAAGAACTATATTTTATACTTTACAAAAGACAAATAAAGAAATGCAATAGTTTGCAATATAGAATGAGAAAATTACGCATTATAGATGATGAGAGGAAACAAAGAAAAATAGAAATATTAAAGAAAGTATAGCAATACAAAATGACAATAATAGAGAAAATGAGTGAAAAGAACCAATGGTTACTCATAAAGAAATCTAATAATTTTTTTTTTGTAAACATGGTAGTACTCTCTATATTTACTTTTTGCAAAAATTTACAGTTGAATCCTTTGATCAGTCACCTACCTCAAGGAAACCAGGTGACCATCGGTCAACATTGTATCTACTCCAAAACTTAAATAAGTTCATCAAAACCATTTTGTCATTGCTAGCCATTGCACATGTTCTTACCTTTCACATTTCAAACAAAAACATTGAAAAATCAAAGATAATTAAAATAATCCTCATCAGAGGAAGCTATCTGAACTGTCACCTTTTCTTCTGTACCTTCCCTCCAGAGTTTTGCGACTTCACCCCTGGGCCTGGGAGCTCTCATCCCTGCTGGAACATTTTCCAATTTATCTCCAATAGGGTCTGCTCAATTCGGCCCAAAACTAGATTATTCCTGTAAGTCTGTATCTAAATTGTCGCCAGTTCTTTCATAATTTCCCCCCATGATGGGTCTGGTTCCTAGTTTCTTTCCTGCTTGTTCAACACTTCCCCTTCCATGTGTTCCAGGTGTAGGGTCATGGCTTGAGCTACAATGTGTTTCATCATCCAATGTTGTTGCGGAGTCCTGTTAAAGAGAGATTGTTGTCCATTTGTCGTAACCAGGTCCTACAACATTTCTTCCCATTCACCCATAGGGAAGTCTCTGCATCTCAGGTTTTTTCTCAAATCTCTTTCCCAACCCCATATTTGATCTTTGACCTCATTTGGATTTACTTCCATGTAAGCGTCAATTATTCTCTTCATAGTAAACACAATTGTTAGTTTTGGCCATTGGGGTTATATATTTGAATGGGGTGTTTCTACCCCCCTACATCATGGTTCTACTTTTGCAGTTTCTTACTCTTTGATGCAGTGTCGAGGCCTCTCTTATTCTTTTAGGTTTTGGGCGCCCATCAGTTTGACTTGCACTATGAAAGTTAGAGTTCTTTTCCTGGGTCGAGTGCTCCGCCTTTCTTTCGAGGTCACTCCTTTCTCTCCTAGGCCTACCTACCCCTTTCTTAGGTTTGGATTTCTCTGGTCCAGAGACACCCTCATGATTTTCTTTAGCTTCTCCTCTCCCTATGAGGTGCTCCTGCTTCCTCCCTCATTTTTTTTGGGCTTTCCATTCCATCATAACAGGGTTCACCTCAACAGGCTGAGTCTTTGGGCTGGAATTGCCCTACGCATCAATTTTGTTACAGGGTCATGGATGATTGGGTCCTCCATTTCCTTTATCCTCCTCACATTACTTTTATGCCCTCCCTTCCCGACCATAACCCCCAAAGGATTCTTCCCTATCCCAAACTACCTTATCCATATACTTACTTCTGAGATTCTAAGGATCATCCCTATATATCTTCAGGCCTACTCTATACTCAAAACTAAATATTTTTTAGAAGGATGGAGAGGGAAATTCATACCCATCTACCTGCTTACATTGTTCTATCTCCTACATCTTTCGTTTTCAATCTATGTGTTATCTCTCACCACCTTCCTCCTTTCACATCCACATCCAAAATCCATGGTTTCCCTCTGACTCTACTCCTTTAACATTCTCCTATCTTAATTATATCGTCAGTTGTCCACTTTCCCTTCCTTCCTTGGCTTGCCTTCCTTCCCACTTGCCTTGGGATGTTTCCCATCTGTCTTGTCCTTTATTCTTCATTAATGTCTTTCTTCTCCTGGTTTCTCTTGTCATTCATTTTCTAACTCTGTGTTGTGATTTGGCGTCCACTTATTGCCTCTTCTCGGTCTTGATGTCCTGCCCTCCCATCTTCCACACATTTCGATTTATGTCCCCACTCTTCTCGGGTTTGTCCTTTCTCTGCATTCTTTTGTCATTTGATTCATGTTTGTCCTGTCATCCATCCTTTGCTGTTATGTGGGTGATATGTTCTGTCCTACCTGCACCTACCCGTGTCCTTCTTCCCTGCCATCAAAATCAACCAAATTCACTAGATTCTTGCTATGTCGCCTATCTTCTTCGACTGCCTATATCATTTGTTTCATTTTGCCCATTCTGACTAAGCTCTTCCCCTCCTGTCTCTAGTTGTTGCTCTCTATTTCGGCATCCCCAATTCACAAGGAGGCCTGCTGGGGCATTTCCTTTCCTTTTCATAGGGGATGGTACGTTGTATGCAATCTTTTGTAGTTGATGTTATGATTCTGTTATTACCCAAGCCATCCTCCAACTTTTTCTCAGCTTTTCAGCTATTGTTCCCTGTTGTAGTTGTTTCAATGTTTCTATTACCAGCATGGAGTCGCATTCTATTTCCAGACTTTGGTACCCTTGTATTATCACTATCTCTAGTCCCCTGCATAGCACATGGTATTATGCTTCATTGTTCGCGGCGATGCCAAAGTCCATTGCATATGCCCATTTGATCTTCCCTTCGTCGTCTTTGAATATCCCTCCTACGCTAGCCTCCCTTGGGTTGCCTTTGGCCGCCCCATCAAAATTGTTTTATGAACCCTTGTGATAGGTTCCTATAACTTTCCTCGGCTCTTACCTTGCTTGCATCATGTTCCTTCCCTATTCTCTTTGTGTTTTTTACTTTGATTTCTAGTCAGTTCATAATGCTGGTCTCCATTCCTTCCTTCTTCCAGTCATCCTCTTTCCAGTTTTCCAGAATTATTTTTTCTCTTATGTTTTTCATGATTTGATTCCATATTTCCGCTTTGTCTCTTTTATCTTCCCTAAATATTGCCCTGTTTCATTTCTTCCAAAGGTTCCACAGGAGAAACCCAATTGACAGATTCCAGGCATGATTCAGGACTGTGTTGCAGTACGGCTTGCTTCTCCACTGCTCAACTATTGTTTTTATGCTTCCTATATTCCTATCTGTAATCTCGAATAATTGTTGGTAATTTTTCCACAAGTTCTTACTTACACTGCAGGACTTTGCAACGTGCTCCATGGTTTCTTCTTGGTTTTGGCACAATGCACATCGCAACGGCCCATGCATCCCTTTCCTTCTTAATTGGTCCCATGTCAAGGCACGCCCATGCAACACCGTCCAAGTAAAAAATGCCACTTTTGGCCAAGTTTTTAACTGACATATTCTTTTCCATTTTTTATGTCTGAGTATCCAACTCCTCATGCCTTTATATGGTAGCCTTCTAAGATTGTAAACAGTCCTTTTATGTGTTTACCTCATCTTATTATATTTGATCCTTCTTTAATTGCGATTTTCTTGGTTGCCAATTCTTTTTGATAAATTATCCATTGATCAGTTTATGGGGCTTGGGTCCAGTCACTCTTTGTCTTCCATTTTCTACAACAAATATTTTGTTCCACTACCCAATAGTTTCTTACTGCATCTTCCACTATTTCAGTTGTGTATTCTTGGATTTCTTGGACCTGAGGTTCCTGAATCAGGATTCCTCTTTGTTTTCATGCCTCCTGCCAAAAGTATGCTTTATGCCCTTCTCAAATTTCCCAAAAGGTGTTGTCTCTTATCAAGGCTCTATTCAAACTTGCCAGGTTCCAAATGGGTGAGCCTTTCCATTCTGATATTATTTAGAGTTTGCCTTCTGCAGTCATTGCTATCTCATATTTCATTTCCTAAAGCAGTTTCCATAGGCCGTTCCCTCCTTGAACCCACCTCCACCATAATTTTTCTCCCATGACTTGGTTTAATATGTAGGGGTCTCTTAGTCCTAGAACTCCCTCTTTGACAGATTTGCTTAACCATGTCGATGAAAGTAAAGCCCATTTTTTTTATTTGTTTGACCCTTACCACAACATTTTTTTGATGATTTGCAACATTTTCTCACATATGGTTTTAGGGATCACTTGACTAACCATCTAATAGATTGGCATAGCTTGAAGAATAGACTTCAAGAGTATAAGGGGACTCGTGGTGTTGAGCATTTTGAGCATCCAATTGTCCATTCTTTTTTGAGTTTTCCCTAGCAATCCTTTCCAATTCACTATTATGTTTTGTTCATCACTCAGTTGTACTCCTAAGTATTTTGTTGGAAACTGTCTAATTTTGAACCCCATTATTCTTGCTAGGAAGGCTTGGCTCACCCTTGGCATGCTAAAGAAGAATATTTCAGTTTTCTCCTTTTTCACCTCTATTTCTGATGCTTTTTTGAATTCTGTAAGGATCTCCCCTAGTTTTTTTTTGCTTCCTTGACATTTTCTTGACTATACATCATTACGTCATCCACGAATTGTAGATGTGTAATGGTTAAGTCATCCCCCCATAATCTCAGTCCTTTGAACTCCCCTCTACTTACTCTTGTGTTCATTAATTTACCTAAACCATCTGCTGCTAAAATGAATAGGAACGATGAAAGTGGATTTCCCTGTCTTAGGCCACGGGAATGTTTAAAGGTTTTTGTAGGGGTTCCATTGAGCAAGATTGACATGCTTGGTGTGGATATCATGGACATTATCCATGCTATCCATCTATTTTCAAATCCATAGGCTTGTAGAATTTTTGAAGATATTGCTAGCTAAGTTCATCATAGGATTTTGTTAAGTCAAGTTTAGCCATCATTCCTTTATTTCCTATCTTCTTTAAGGAGTGAATCACTCTTGAGCAACAACAATCCCATCCACGATTTTTCTGCCTTTCACAAAACCTGTTTGTTCTTTTGCTATCAATTCTAGGAGTAGAGGTTGTAATCTTTTTACCATTATGGTAGCCATAATTTTATAGATTACATTACAAAGAGCTATTGTTCTGAAGCTATGAGGTTCTTTATCCTATTCTACTTTTGGTATTAATGCCAGAAAGGTTGCATTCCATGCTGGATGAATTCTTTTATTGCTTCTTGATTCTTCTACTACGTTAACAATATCCTTTTTCATAAAACTCCATGTTGCTTGAAAGAATTCTGCTGTAAATTCATCCAGGCCAAGATTATTTTTAGCCATTGTCTGTACTACTTCCTCTACCTCTTTCTCAGTAATTACCCTTAGGAGAGCTAGGTGTTGTTCCTTGTTTACCTTTTTTGGGATGTATTGAATTATCTTTGTTGTCTCCTCTTCTCTATTACTTTGCGGCTCTGTCAGTATGCCTTGAAATGTTGGATTAGGAGATTTTCCATTTCCTCTTTCTAGATTATCGTGTTACCTTGTTTGTTTTTTAGGGAGAAAATTCTATTCTGCTACCTATGTTGCTACATCGATCTATGGAATAATTGTGTTTCGTTCTCCCTATTTTAACCACTGTATCCTTGACTTTTGATTCCATAGGATTTCCTCTTCTTTTATTCTTTCATCCAATCTAATTAGCACCCATCCTTCTTCCTGTCCAAGCTCCTCTATTCTCCCTTCTTCTATTATTTTTTGTTGTATCCTTTTCATTTCTATTTGCAGTTATTCCTTATCTTTATGTATGTTGCCAAATTCTTCTTTGTTCCAAGTCTTAAATTTTCTTTTCAACTCCTTAAGTCTCAGTTGGAGTGTGTGCATCTTATTATTTCTTGTATTTCCTCTTCGTTGTTTTGCCACCAGTTTTCCATCTTTTCTATTACTGTTGGGTCTCTTAGGCAGAAGGCTTTAAGCTTGAAAGGTTTGTGCTGGTTTTGATTATTCATAGCAATTTCAAGTTTTATTGGCCAGTGGTCTAATCATTGGCATGGTAAGATCTTTGCTTCATAGAACATATCTTTCCCAAGTGTTATGAAACCAACTCACAAAAAGATAGAAAAGATAGTTGAAAGAATTAGAATTCACCCCCTTCGAGGGGGCAACCTCCTTTAAATTACACAATGAACAATTCTTGGATGATACAAATGAAAATACCTCCTTTCTATATATAGCAGTCTAAGGGGTCATAATGTAATGAGAGCCGACATAATGATAATAATGTAAGGACACAATAATAAAAATAGTGGGCTTCTATGGGGCACACTAGTAACAATATGGACTACATGGGTACAACAATATAATAAAAGGGTTGTATTAATAACAATAAGGGGTTACACTAGTAGTATAGGGGCCTAACATGCCCCTCTCCTTCAAAAAGTGGTGTCCTCAATGCTTGAGTAGTTCTTGATGCTTCTGTATAAAATTCTTGTCCTCCCATGTGGAATCTTCAGAGGGTAAGTTCTTCCACTTGATGAGATACTCTAAAATTGATCGATTTCATATCTATCGGGTTCTTGTTTCTTTGAATGCTCCAGGTTCCAATATGATTTTTCCTTCCTCTTCAAGTTCTGGAAATATTGTTTAAATTGGGATCTTCTGCAACTTTTGAATGAGTGGCCACACTTCTTCATCCTTCTTCCATTCATCCCTTGCTTTGTTTATCCAATATACTTCGATAATAGAAATAACACAAAACAATGCTTCCACATCTTCATCCTTTCTTGAGAATGCATCTGCAACAAAAAATTTCTTCCCTTTTCTCTAAATGATGTAAAAGTCATAACCCAACATATTTGTGACCCATTTTTTATGTTCTTCTAATGATAGTATTTGTTCTAAAATGTATTTAAGACTATCATGATCCATTTTTACCTTGAAGTGTCTTGCCATTGGATAAGGTCACCATTTCTTAAGTGCATGTAGTATTGCCAACATTTCTTTCTCATAAATAGCTTGCTTGAGATGTAACCGTAAAAATACCCAATCACCTACATCAAAACATTTTTCACTACGATGTTGATCTACCCATTTTTTCATTTGATTCTGCACTAAAGTGGCATTATCCTTTAAAATTTGGAGAACTTGTTGTTGATGCTCTATGTGATCTTTCACTGCTTGAACCTTTTTCTCCTTGATATGTCCTTCTATCTTGAGAGTTTGAGGAGTGGTAATTTCTTCCAATGCTTTACAAGATATGGTTGGATTCATTTCTTGATGCTCGATGTGATATTTCACTTCTTGAACATTTTTCTTCTTGATATGTCCTTCTATCTTGATAATTCGAGGGGTGGTAATTCTGGTCAATGCATTACAAGATATGGTTGGATTCATTTCTTCTTTCTCGATGTGATCTTTCGCTTCTTGAACCTTTTTCTTCTTGATATGTCCTTCTATTTTTCGAGTTTGAGGAGTGGTAATTTTTGCCAATGCTTTACAAGATATGGTTGGATTCATTTCTTATTTCTCTGGGGTTGGTTCCTGGTGTATATACTATTCTTTTGATGTTTCATGATCCTTTTCTTCCTCCTCTTCATAATCCATGTAAAATAATTTCTTCTCAGCACAATTATGACCTTTAGTTCATTTGCTATCACCATTGTAACAAAGCCCTTTTTCTCTTTTATCTTCCAATTTTTGTTGTGTAACCCTTGTAGGTTGTGGAAGGCTAGGAGAAACAACACTTCCATTATTATAGTTGTGAGGGGAAGACTTCCTTGTTGCCATAATTTTACTTTCCACTATGTAACAAAGCTATTTTACTCTTTCCAATTATTGTGGCGTTGCTCTAAAGAAGGTGTTGCTCTTTGTATCCTCATAATGTGCTATCATTTCCTCTATGAAAATTGACCACGTAACAAGTTGTTTATGAGAACAAAGCCCTTTATAACAAAAAAATTGATCTGGTTCTAAATATGAAGATGCAATACATACCTTTTGTAACAGTGGTACACCATGTAGATCAAAATATTGCTCCATCTAAAGTATCCAGTTTACCGGATCCTTGCCATCAAACTTCCTCATATTGCCTTTTCTTGATTTTAGGAGCTCGATCTTGAAATGACTATAACTCTATAATTTCGATTCTTCTAGTTCTAAAATTGCAACCTTTGGTAGCCCTCTACATCTTCTTTCCAATGCCACCAGTCTTATCCAAATTGGATTCTCCAAGGAAGAGTTATGACAAATCTCCCATAGTGACCTAATTATTGACTAGTTCAGTAGAGCAAACTTGTACGACTTGCCGTGGGTCACTGTTTTTACCTTTGGCTCTGAAAAATATATAAAATAAACTACAGTCCGTCTTATTTCTATAGCTTCTAACGAAATTTCAATCCAATGCTCAGAGAAAAAGTTATAACGATTTTCCCTAGGTCACCTGTTTGGAATGGAATTTAGGAGTCTACAAAAAGACCAACTTCCTCAGATCATATCTCCGCAAATATAGAGCAAAAAGCTCTGAAAGTTAGACCCGGTGTTCAATGAAATTTTGTCTCAAATGGGTTTTTGTTTTTAGCTTCTGAAACATCGCAGAAAAAAGTTATAGCGAAAATTCCATGATGACCTATTTGGAGTAGCAAAACCCTAGAATCCAAAGCTCTGATACCAAATGTTATGAAACCAGCTCCCAGAAAGATAGAAAAGATAGATGAAAACCTTAGAAATAAGCCTCTTCGAGGGGGAAACCTCCTTTACATTACAAAAATGAACAATTCTTGGATGATACAAATGGCAAGACCTTCTTTCTATATATCGGAGTTTAAGGGGTCATAATACAATCGGATCTGACATAACAATAATAATGTAAGGGCACAATAATAGCAATATGGGGACTACATGGGTACAAAAATATAATAAGGGGGCTGTAATAATAACAATAAGGGGTTACACTGGTAGTATAGGGGCCTAACAATGACAAACATGCACCTTCATGAACAAATGACCCTGTCAAGACTCCCAACATGCAAGTAAGGAACAACATGCAAAAGATTCATCAAGTGAACCAAGGACCATTGAAGACTCCCCGTACTTCCCATGCAGAGGTGAAACTATGATACACCATCAAGAAATCCAGCACCCAGTAGCACTATAACTTGACATGCACTCTAGTAGTAGCATGAATATACTAGCACACTCATGTCAAGTCTTGTTCAGTCATGTCATGAGTCGTCTCACCCACATCTACACTATGGGCTATGTTTTCGATTAATGTGTTGTAACGTGGAAGTCCAACAGACCCACTTGTTGAACAAAGAGTCATGTAAGTCAAAAATTCATGGAAGTCAAATGGTCATGAGGGTAGCTGAATAGCCACAAGGGTCAGTGTCACCCTTGGCCATAAATACCCTCTCATTTGTACATGGAAAAGGATTTTTCACCTCAGCTCCTGCCACATAGCCAAGAGATTCTATAATATTTTATTTGATGAGTAAGTAGTGGCTCCAATGCCCTGCACTCAGGGTTAGTGATGTATGGTGTAATGATATGTCTTGGAACTTTCACTTAATTTAGAAGCCTGCTAACAGGCCAGCACATTTTAACACATGTATTGAATCTGTCGTCAAACTGATCTTTAACACTTGTAATGCATGTTGCTTTAATGCTTGTTCTACATATGAACTATTTCATTTGTTGTAATGCATAATCTATTAATGGAAATGTGTTGTATATGTTGTTAATGTTGTCTTTCCCATGTAGAGTACTCTCCCAGACATCATATAGACCTTTCACATGAAGCTTGCTATAACAACTGTTGCACTCATTCAAACTGATTCGTTGAGTGTTGTATGTGCTATATTACATTGTATGGTGTGACTTCCGCATCCGTGTGGACTGCTCCTCCAGAAGCTGTGCATGTCCTATTGTTTTGTGTTTTCCTAGCTGAGTTGCGATTCCATCCCATCCAACTTGGGACTCACTTTCACCCTCTCCCTTTACAATGAAAGAACCAGTGACACAAGTACACTTACACTCACCAAGCATGCGAAACTCACTTCCCTTAGACAAAGAAGACCAATGTCCTGTGCTGACAACAAGATTTGAGGCAAATACTTAAGAGAATGGGAACTGGGCCATCATACCGGATAGGACTCCCAGACCAAAAAATGTGGTCTAGTTGAGACTTCATACGGGGGCGATCCCCTAAATTTTGGTGGGTCTAGCACCATCAACATTTCTAGCGCTAGAAGGAGGGCATCCAGTTGTACATGGGTGAAATGGCCCTCACACTCATTCATCAACCATCTCGGCAAGGCAGTAACTCAAACTCCCTCTCACCTACTTGCAATTTTGTATTTGGTTACTCCTCACTTCCCATAATTGAACACGATATTTCATATCAACACCTTCGCTCCATCCATCCCATCACTCTCTAGTTCACGAAAGCAGTCAGATTGATCCCAGACATACAACATATTCCACACACATTTAGAAAGCCAAAAGCAACTCCCACGGGAGTTGTTGTATCATTAGTGGAAGAAGTTGTCCTTGCCATGCTTGAAGGTCTAGAAGAAACTATTGAAGATGGAGAGGAACCTCCAATATTCCTTGAAGACGAACAAGGCACCCTTGTGATCGAACTCTAGTATAGGAGGTGGAGGCTGAGACGAACCAATAGACATAGATCTGAAACCATCAAAATCCAAAGGAGAGGAAGAGGACGAAGAAGATGAATAGGATGAATAAGATTAAGAGGATGAATAAGACGAAGAGATGGCTGACCCAAATATTGAATGGATGACTAAGGGACACTTGGCTCTCTTGATTGTTCTACACAAGATGTCGAAGCAAGCGGAGAGAATGAACATCAAGTTCAGCCCTGAAAACATGGTGAATGTAGAAGACACTTAGATAACTTCTACTTACAACTGCAAACCCTTGAGGTATGTTATGATGACATAGCATGTAGATTGTTCCCATGTACCTTGGATGGTCACGTAGCTACTTGGTATCACAACATTCCACCTAACTCCATACACAACTGGGGTTATTTCAAACATATGTTCCTTGAAAATTTTTCTCATGCCAAGACCCTGGCCATGCTACTCAATGAGTTCAAAAGCCTCAACATGGAGGGAAAAGTGAAAGTGAAAGACTTCAATTAGAGGTTTATGCATATATTGAACAAATTTGCAGTAGACACTAGACATCATGACCTCGTCACTGTTGACTATTGCACATCTGCACTGCCAACAACCATTGTGCCGTTTTTCAAGCAAGATGTGAAGCTGACACTTTTGGAAACTTTCAAAGAGGCTATTGTCACTAAAAAGGACCTACGCACTATCAGAGTCATCAAGGATGACGAATCAACGAAAGACTCTAATAATGCAAGAAGAAAGCCCTAAGTAACGACAAGCAAAGGTAGAGATAAGGAAGTAACTGATATTGAAAACCTGACTTGCCTTATCAAGAACTTGACCACCAAAATGTTTGAGGTCAAGCAATAAAAAATGATCACATTCACAAGTAGTCATCTACCCAAATAGAGATAGGAAAACAACTCATCAACCGCTCATCGAGAAACAACTGATTTGCTTCCAAAATTGCACAAAAGACTATGTTCCAACTTGATTAGTGCGTTGATCCTAAGTTATGTTCCTTCCATAAAGAGTTCCACCCCAAGAACTCTTGTTTAGATTGGAAGCAAGTCATTAACTCTGTCTGCAGTCATACACTCGATGTGGAAGGCGATACAGAGGGCATCCAGGAGACACTGATGATGATGAAGAGGTTGCACCTGATGAAACACCAAGTTCTGGGCATGTAGGGAACGCATATCAGTGCTTGCAAGTAATCTCGAAGACAAACACAAAGAAGCAGCCCCAAAAGAAAAATGATCGTTACAATCTTAGGAGTAAAGCAATTCCCCCTACACTTGGGGAAATGAAAACGAAGGTGAGACAACTGATAAAGAAGGTTGACCCACTAGGCATCTCAAAGCAACAAATGAAAAGCAAGTCTAGAAAGACAACAGTGGATAAAAGTACATCCATGTGTAGAAAGTTGCAGATCATTCCACTGGACAACAGAAACATATGTTCCACCTCGAACACCTCGGTGAGTCTACCACCTCTGGACTACATCATAGTTGATGACATGAAGAATATTCAAGTGAAAATCAGTTTGTTTGATTTAGCCAAAGTCCAGAGTCAGTGAGATATCCTGTCATGTGCATTGGGACAGATAACAACAAACAACGCAACCTCTACCAACAAGGGAGCAAGCACACCTCCTAGACCACTCTCCATTATGCTCAATACACTCTAGATGGAAGAAGAAAACTTTGGTTGGCCCAAATTCCTACTTTCATTTGAAATTTTCAACTACAATGTTCACAACTACTTCATTGATTCTCGTGTGGTAGCGAACTTCATGTTGCTCTCCATTGCTAAGAGGATCAAAGCACGATGGAGCAAAACATCTATGAAAATCATCCAACTAGATAAAAAATTAGTACCAACCATTGGTGAACTATGAGACATGATCATATGACTATCTCATGACAGTCGAGTCCACCAATGCATCAACATAGTTGCTGTGGACATACCAGAAGCATATGGCCTGCTACTGAGCAAAGACTAGTCTAGCAAGCTAGATGGATATTTTACTACATACTGGTCTCACATGTGGCTTTTGTATAAGGGAAAATGTAACCAAATCTAGGTGTTATCCGAGTTGTATATGAAACACAATGTCACTCCCCTTAATGGCAAGAATGAACCGTTGGCCTTCGCAGAACTCATTTTTGGCAACTACCTCCTAGAAACAACATTGGAGTGTTATCCTACATGGCCAACTCTAACCTCATCAAACAAGCAGTTGAGACTCCTTCATCACCCAACTGATGGTTATGAAACTTGTACAATTTGTTTTTTCGATAGTAGCAGTAGTAGAAGCAATGGTAGTAGTATTATTACTAGCATGCCAAATGGTCCATGTATGAATCATCTGTGCTACATGAGTTTTGACAAATCTGGAACACATGATGGCTCAAGGACCAAGTGTATCCCAGTCATTTGAAACACTGGACAATGCATGATTTGTAGCCATTTGAAGTTTGAATGCACAAAAAACAATGTTGAGTATGAATCTATCATGTTGAGCACATGGAGGATCATTGTTATGAACAAAAAAAGCATCCTAGGAAGCTATCATGATCCAAAGATGGCCAATCTCAGTGCAAGCTACACACCACGGGAGTGGAAAATCGTTGACCGCTTGATCAAACAGTACCAGGATGGGTCTACAAGGGTAGATGATGACCTGAGTACACACTACATGTGAGTAATCCAACTTGAGATTCCAGGTAAAGGAGGAGACAAGCCATTGCAGCAAATACCAGGTAACACATACATGTTGTTTCCACTCGTTTTACAAAAAAATTGACTAGCATTTTAAGTGGTTGGACTACTTGCAAAGTTCGTCATCATACTTGGTTTTATAATTTAAATCCCACACATAAGAAATCTGGGAAAATAAACTTAAGCATTGACTTCAGAAACTTGAACCCTTCCTGGAATAAAAATAACTACACTTTGCCATCATCCAAGCCCATGTTGCACGTGTTACCTGAAACGATGGTGTTGTCTTCACTTGAAGGTTTTCTCGAATTCCACCAGGCTGTAGTAGCGAAACCTAGTGGACTTGCATCGGTCTATGAGAAGCTTGGCCCACACATGCATCATTTGCAATCAATTGAAGGGAGGATTGACAACCTTCCTATAAACGGCCAAGACCTCAAGCATTATTTTCAGTAGGTCGGGTCACGCCTGTGCCATGCACATAGTCTGCTTACTTCTTGTTGTTTTCATCTTTTTTATTTTTCTTATTATATTTGTTTTTGATCTGTTTGATTCTTCTTACTATTTTTGTTCATGTTTGTTGTGTTTGTTTAATATATTACTATTTTTCCTTCTAGAAATGAGTGTTGCCAACTACTACATTCTGGCGTTTCGAATAGAGTATGTAGCTTAAATTTGAGGAAACTCATGACATTGTAGCACTTGGCCAGTCTTTTGTCTGCCTTCTTTGTGCTTGTTTGTAACTTTCAGCCCATAAAGTCCTAAAGGAAAATAAGAACCATCTACAAGGGAAGTTTCAGTCCAACCATGAACCCATGTCCACATTGGGAAGCCCCATGCCCATACTCATCCTTCTGCTCTGTGTTCAAGCTCATCCAACTAGTAGAAAGGGAGAAGGGGAAAATCGAAACGAGAAAACCTATGTCAGAGGTCTTACATGCTTGTTTGAAGGAAAAACCTCTTTTGCTCTCAACAAGTCATGATCCCTCTTCCGCCCCAAAACTTAATAAGTGTCTATGCATAGTCCTCTTAAAAAATACAAAGGAAAAATAAGAGAAAGGGTTCCTGTGCAGAGAGGTGAAGCATGCAACTTCACCAAGGTATTGACTTGGTTCACTTATAGTGGAGCAATGCGTGTGTTCCTGCGTGACTCTGCTAGGGTACTATCCAGGCCTGTTGGCAGTGGAGAAACACCAAATATGAAAACTTATACTCTGAAAATCTTCAATTTGGGAGCTAAACTACCCTTCATGGATTCAAAACATTTAGATCTAAGCTGAAATATTGATTGTGTTTGATTGAGTTGGAAAAAGGTGAACCATGTATGTCCGTGGGGTAAGTGGGGAAACTGAAGTAATTCACACAATGATTCAATACTCCCTAAAATACCAAGGCCTTGTGCTAGCAATGAATTGAAACAGAGAAGCTGGAGTTCTACGAGTGTGTCGCCAAGTGTTGTAGCAACTACAACACCCTTCAAAATTTTGGGCCTGCACCAATTTTGGAGTGTACCTTGGGAGTTTCACTTGATGATAACACACACTCACATTCACTCCATGAGCTCATGTGAGTTTTTTCATCCACCTTGCTTACTCTTTTCATTCAAGTTCATGTATACTGGTGACGAAGTCATGCTTGTGACCATGTTCTGGTTATGCTCGAAGTATTCACTTCATGTGTGCTTGTTGTGTTTGCTATGAAAGAATCTATCGCACTCACACATAGAGTCACATTCACTATCGCGTAAGTGTCATCTCGATTAAGGAATGCTCAATCACGAGCATCACGCTTGTCACTTGCACCGTTGGTCAGTCATGTTGAACTTGTGTATCTGGATGGTTTGGGTCGTTTCAGCGTCGAGTCATGTGAGTGTGTGTTTGTATGATAACCTATGCATCTTTCAAGTGTTCACACACTTAGTCATTTTTGTTGAAGTTTTGATGACCAGACTCCCCTCTAGTAGCTAGACCATCACCCCGCTTTTGACTTGATCAACTGTCAACTAGAACAACGTAGAAGCACCAAGCTAGTCTTTCCAAGATACATTGCCTGCAAACAATCAAATCAACTTTGATACTATCCTCCTGGACAGTTGGACCTAATAGTCACCCTCAGACAAACTCCCTTAAAAAAATTACATGAGGCCACCAACCTCACTCACTCAACTGACTGATGAAATTGTGTAGATAGTTAGATAAACACTAAGTGCTTGTCCCGGTCTCCTCCAAAAAATTATGCAGTTTTCCAAGCCAGTCATCCAAACAGTCGACCGGCTGCTCATCCAAGAAATTGCACAGTTTTCATGAGTGAGCCTTCTATCGTCCAGTAGTCTAATGATCTCATAAATTGTACAGAGATGATCAGTAGGCTGACTTCCCAACTTTAGTACAATTTCCCATGCCAACAGCTCCTAGCAGCAAACTACCAGTTTTCTCCAGCAATTGCACAATTTCTGCTACAAATGACTAAGAAGCCAACTACTAGTTCCCTCTAGGAATTGTGCAGTTTTGGCTGCTAGTGACCCCAGTAGACAACTACCAATTCCCTCTTGGAATTGTATAGTTTTGGCTACGAGTCTCCTAGGCAGCTCCTCCGAAAAACAACTCAATTTTTGCCTACTAATCTTTCATGCAGCTTTACTTGTTCGACTGGAAAATTGCGCAAATCTAGTTGTCCAGCCCCCAATGCCCATTCATTTTAAAAATTCTCAGAGCATACAGGCCTTGCCTTCTAGCAGCCCAAAATATCCCTCCCAAAATTTGCGCAACTTTTCCTCCTAGCCGAGCCATACCTCGCAGACAGTCACTGTCGACTCATATTGCCCGTCTCCATCACTCAGTGACCCTTTTGCATTTTTCATCAATAGTTCCTGGATCCATCATCCCGCTTCAAAACCTTTCTGCCTCTCTCAGTCACTTGCATCTGAAATGATCACGTGTCATGGTAAACTAGGAGGTTTTGGATTTGGTGTCATGTCATCATGAGTGACTGTAGCTACATGTACACCAACAAACATGGCAAGATGATGAATGGGATGAATGAAGGGAGCATATGTAGAAGGATAGGTTCACCAACAGATGAATGAACAGTGCATGCAAAAAAACCAAACGCGACGAACATGCACCTTTGTGAACAGATGAGCCTATCAAGCCTCCCAGTATGTAAGCAGGAACAACATGCAAAAGATTCATCAAGCGAGCCAAGGACCATCAAAGACTCCATGGACTTTGCCATGCAGAGGTGAAGCTATGATACACAATGAATAAATCCATCACCCAGCAACATTGTAACTCAACATGCACTCCAACAGCAACACAAATGTACCAACACTATCATGTCAAGTCATGTCGAGTCATGTCATGATTCGTGTCGCCCACATCTGCACTATGAGCTATGTTGTCAATCAATGTGATATATCATGGAAGTCCAAGAGACCCACTTGCGGAAAAAAGGGTCATGTAAGGAGAAAAGTCATGGAATTCAAATGGTCATTAGGGTAGTCAAATAACCACAAGGGTCAATTTCAGCCTTGGATATAAATACCCCCTCATTTGTACATGAAAAAGGCTTTTTCGCCTCAAGTCCTCCCACATAGCCAAGAGATTTTGTAATCTTTTCTTTAAGAAGTAAGTAGTGGCTCCAACACCCTACACTTGGGGTTAGTGATATATGGTGTAACGATATGTCTTGGAACATTCACTTAATTCAGAAACCTGCTAACATGCCAACACGTTTTCACACATGTATTGTATCTTTCGTCAGACTGATCTTTAACACTTGTAATGCATGTTGCTTTAACCTATGTTCTACATCTAAACTATTTCATTTTGTAATGCATGATCTATTAACGGATATGTGTTGTATATGTTGTTAATGCTTTATTGACCATGTAGACTACTCTCTCGGACATCAGACAGACCTTTCACATGAAGCTTTTTGTAACAACCATTGCACTTGTTCAGACTGATCCATTGAGTGTTGTACGTATTATTTTACCTTGTATGTTGTGACTGCCTCATCTGTGTGGACTATTCCTCTGGAAGTTGTGCATGTCCTCTTGGGTTGTGTGCTCCTAGCCGAGTACGGACTACATCCCATCCAACCTAGGAATCACTTTCACCCTCTCCTTTACTGTGAAAGAACCATTGACACTAGTACACTTACACTCACTAGGCATGTAAAACTCACCTCCTAAAGACAATGAAGGCTACTCTCCTATGCTAACAAGAAAGAGTTGCGGAAAATCCTTAAGGCAATGGAAATTGGACCATCATATCAGATGGGACTCCCACATCAAACAGTGTGAGGTCTAGTTGGGACTTCATACCTGAGTGATCCCCTGAATGTTGGCAGGTCCAACACCATCAACACATTTGTAAATTTACTACTTTATATGTGGATTCTATGGCTGATGTATTGATTATATTTTTTTTCTTACTATGTTGGTTATGTATATGTTTTATAGCAACTATATATGGCTCTCATCATGTTTTTACCTGTAAATGAATGGAAAATGTATCTATGACCTAATAGATGATATTGTAGTAAATGACATGAGGGAACAATCGTTCTGAGCAATTCTCAGATAAGTATGATATCCCTATGTTGAAATGTGTTGTTTACAACTATAGATTACATATTTGTGATGTGTTTGAAGAAATTTCTATCATGGCTAGTATGGGTATGGTTAAGGACTTGTTCAACTACTTTATTTTTCATCATTGTTTCCTTATCATTTTATTGTTCTGAAGATGTCATTCTATTCTCGGAAGTGACCTAGTCTTTGGTCTTGAAAAAGTGGCTCAAATCCGAGAGACGCTGACATATAATTGGAAAAAATAGCCCCTAGACATTCGCATGCCTATAGAAATAAAGAATCCAACGCCTACTGGACGCTAACATGCCTATAGCATGAGTGAATCCATAGCCTCCTACAGGGTGGCATGCTTATAGCATGAGAGCGTATGAGGATCAAGTCATCCATAATATTAGTGGGACCTAGGGGCTAGTTGGCAGAAAGGTTGGGTTGGATCCTATGGTCCCTATTGCTGATGTTGAATGTTTATATGGTGTGCATCTATTGGTTCCACTTCCTTAACATGAATTAGGAGGTCAAAGCATATCATAGTGGCCTCCCATCACATGTTTACCCATGCTTTCATTTTGGTTGGGTATATGTGGGAGGAGGTTGTTACAAAGTGGCACCAGAGCATGGTTCATCCCTTAGACTAGATGGGAGGTGTGTTGGTCATGCATTCATGTCAGTTGTATATGTGTTTCTCATGGTTGTAGTCCATGTGCTCATTGCATTTGCATGATGTTCATCATGGTTGTAGTGATGTTGCCATGTGAAGGTTGATGGTGTGGTTGTGGGATGTGTCGTCATGATTTCATGGGTGTATATGTATTGTCGTCAATGTTGGTATCTATATGCATGCATTGTCATGGTTATATTTATGCATGTATAGTAGGTGAAACATGCATTATGAGGTTGTTGTATGAAATTAGGTCATCACAATGTTATTGGAATGTTATGATTCTAATGTGTTGGTTGAGATAGAGCAGGAGATGCATACCATCAAAGTGAAGTTCCAACATTGAACCTCAAGGCAAGAGCATGTTGTCATATAGGCTGTATTTTGGGCATGCAGGTATGTAAGTTAAGGATTTTTACATGCATTACAATTATGTGTATGTCTTTCATTCTATGAATGTTATGGTTACATACATGATAAATGCTAGTTGATTATTGTACTCATATGCACATGTATCAAATAGCCAGATGTTATATGCATTTTTGTTATTGTTATATGTTATTTAAATTGATGATTATGTTATATGTTATTCGTTGTTGTTGAGTATTTCATAGGTTGACTTGTTGTTGTTATATGATAGTTATCTTGATGATTCGAGTTATGTATTAATATATTGATGTTATATGTATCACACTAAATTGGATTTTTCTATGAAAATGGTTAGGATTATGACATTCAGATATGAGTTAATATGTTGTGATATTATGTCATACTAATCTAGATTGAATGTGTGGGTGTGATTATTATGTATGAATGATGATCGTTTATGAGCTTATGTTGTGAGCATGTTAGCTAGTTATTGTTATGGATATCATGACCTTAGTTATGGTTGAGTTGATATGTTGTGAATTTATATCGTGGTAATATAGCTTGATTTTGAAAACAAGACAACCTCCCCTGAGATACATTAAGGTATGATATTTCTTATGTCATCTACATTGTGCTTGAATGTGTGATTATGTTGTTTAATTGGTGTTTGAGTGTTGGTCTCTATTATTTCGACTATTTGATTGTTTGAATGTTTGATTACTTGCATGATATGAGTATGTGTCTGTAAGATTGCCTGAATGAATGGTCTTATTTTAAGATGATTTTACTAACACATATATGTTAAGGCAATTTATATCTAATTGAGTGTAAGTAGGTGATAGTTGTAGCATCATGTCTAATTACTATGAGTTGACAATGAATTATGACATAATTATTAGTCTTGGTAAAGGTTGATTTCAAATTGATAGATATGATAGTCTTTATATTTGGATCTTGTGGTTGACATGTGTGAGGAGTTACAGGGAAAATTTCTTAGTATTATCTTGATAAGGTAATAGTTGATGTGTTTACATAACTAATAGTTGGGTGATGTGATAGTACATTGTAAGCCTCGATTGCAACATGGTAAAAAGGTATAAGAAAGGAAATGGACAAGAATTCCTTTAGCTATGCTTGGAAACCATAATTCCAAACGAATGAGCGCTTTTCATAGAGGAACTATTCTTAACCTTAATATTGTCTGACATCATGTGGATATGTGCTAGGTTCATAAACATGTACTTAACAGGTATATTATCTAGTCTCTAGTTACAAGTGGATGTTTCAAGGGAATTGGATCCCCTCGAGAGATGGTATGGATGTTTTTAGTTGCAAGCAACATGCTTCACATAGTAAGGTAAGGTAAGTAGTATCCTGTTATGTTTAATCATGCACTGGCAGTTATGTGTTTATGGCAAGAAGATGCAGCAGATTGCATGGCAAGGAATTTTCCTTGAGATTCTGAAGAAGGCTCAGGTTGAGGTTTTCCTTGGAAGCACTAGGAGCCATGGGGATTGAGTCATCGTGTCTGTTGTTAGTCTTATGATTTTGGTATTTTTTTATTTGTTGCATTTAATTACAACTTGTTTATGTTTGGTGCAAGGCCTTGCCAATTTGTTGTAGTGTCTTGTTGTCATTAGTTTTCACGGTCTTCTTCTTGTTTGTTTCTTATGCTTTCCTTTTAAATTTTGAGTCTTGGTAATTGGTTGGAAAAGTAGAAAGTTACCGGATCTCGAAGAGAGCTTAATGAAATCTAGTAGGCAATGTAAGACCCAGATGAAGCTAGTGCATGTATAAAAGAAGTTAAAGGCAAGAGTATGGAATCCAATTGGACTATTTGGGTCCATTGGTGCAAATGGATGATGGCATGACAGTCATGGGAAAAGTAATCAAGAAAGGTAAGGTTAATTGAATTGAGGCGTCGTATGGCTTGGCTATGTTGGGAACTATTTTTCTTAATGTTGTGCATGTGTTGCATGAATAAAGGAAGATATCTTAACCTTGACCTTGATATCTAGTATTTATGTTGTGATATTGATTGCTTTATGCTAATTATTATATGCATATATGTATGTATGTTGCTGTCTGAAACGATCACGGTTGTTTAATTCTAACGTTTATATGTATATGTGTGTATGTATTTTGTTGTCTGACAGGATCATAATTTTTTTATTCTAGTTTTTATGTATATGTATGTATGTATCCATGCATCTATGTCACTGTCCAACAGGGTTTTTAGGGGTCATTCTTGTGGAGGAATGATTTCTTATGCAGGTGAGTGGAATGAAGGGGTTCTTGGATTATGAGGAATCAAGTGGAAGAGTAGCCTTGACAAATAGATGAGGTAAGTATCATGTGGATATGAATTGATATTGTATGCTTGTATTATGTCTATATGTTATAATAGGTAACTATGAGGGATGCAAGAGTGAAATGAAAGGAGTGTGGTTTGCATCATGTTCAGATAAGCATCGATGACATAGAGACACTGGAAGCAAGGTTGTTTGGTAGAGATAGTGTGGTTTTGGATGTGTAGTACTACTCTTATGCATATGTTGTATGTATTGTCCATGTTTCATCCATGATGTTGTGTGCATGCGATGTCGTGTATATATAGTGTGTGTACATGTTTCTTATGCAATGTTATGTACATGGTGATATGGATAGTGTTTTCTGAATGTTGGATATGCAGTGTTGTGTAGAAATGATGTTATGTACATGTTAGATATGCAGTGCTATGTACATGTGGTGTTGTGAGCATGTTATACATATGATGCTATGTACATATGGTGTTGTTTACATGATTATACAAGTAGTGTTATGTGCATGTGGTATTGTGTAGATGTTGTACGTGTGGCATTGTGTGCAGGTGGTGTTGTTTACATGTTGTGCATGTGGCATTGTGTACATGTGATATTGTGCACATGTAATGCATGTGATACTATGTACATGTGGTATTGTGTACACGTTGTATAGGTGGTGCGATGTACATATGGCATTGTGTACACATTGTGCAGGTCGTGTCCTGTACATTTGATGTTGTGCAAACATTGTGTAGGTGGTGTTGTGTGCAGGGGGTATTATGTATATTTTGTACATATGGTATTGGTGTACATGTGGTATTATGTGCATGTCAGGTATGTTGTGTTGTGTACATGTGGTACTATGTATGTGCATTGTGTAGTTGTGGTATCATGACATGTGTACTGCTTGTGTTGTACTCTGTGCAATACATGTATTGTGTTTTTTTATATGGCGGGTGTAGGTACATGTATTGTGTAGCATTGTACATTGGGTATAGATGTATGTATTGTGTTGTGCATTGGGTATTGATGTATGTATTATGTTGTACATTAGGTGTAACTATATGTATTGTGCGGTGGTGTACACTAGATGTAGATGTATGTTTTTTTTGTGTTTTACGCTAGATGTAGGTGTATGTGTTGTATGTAAGGTGTAGTTTCATGTATTTCATGGTGTTGTATGTCCTGTGTGGTTGTATGTGTGTAATGCACACTATATGTATGTGCACATGGTTGAGGAGAAGGCACTGGGTGTTTGTCGGATGTGGAAACCAATCCAAAGTGTGCATAGAATAAACAAATGTAGAAGCTAAGGATCGATTAAATGGTAAGTATCAATATTTTATTTCAGTTTTATTATGCATGTGATTTTTGATACATGTGGTATTATGTGCATGTCATACATGTTGTGCTATATACATGCAGTACTATGTATGTACATTAT
Organism: Pinus taeda; assembly: GCA_000404065.3. Taxonomy (NCBI): domain Eukaryota; kingdom Viridiplantae; phylum Streptophyta; class Pinopsida; order Pinales; family Pinaceae; genus Pinus; species Pinus taeda. The sequence continues at coordinate 310,895 of APFE030334290.1, read as the reverse complement.
GTAGTTGTGGTATAATGACATGTGTACTCGTTGTGTTTTACTATGCGTGGTACATGTATTTTCTGGTGTTGGTACATGTATTTTCTAGTGTTGTACATCAGGTATAGATGTATGTATTCTGTTGTACATTGGGTGTAGGATTTTTTATTGTGTGGTGGTATACACTACATGTAGGCGTATTTATTGTGTTGTGTTTTACACCCAGTGTAGGTGTATGTGTTGTATGTCAGGAGTAGGTGCATGTATTGGATGGGATTGTATGTTGTGTGTGGTTGTATATGTGTGATTCACACTATGTGTATGTGCACATGGTTGAGGAGAATGCACTGAGTGTTTTTTGAGTGTGAGACTGATCAGGAGTGTGTATGGAATAAAAACAAATGTAGAAGCTAAATATCGATTAAAGGACAAGTATCAGTATTTTATTTTAGTTTTATTATGAATTTGATTTATGATTATGGTCTATAATGATTACATGTGATATATAATTCTAGTTTATGATGGTTACATGTGACTTATGATTTGATTTATGATGGTTGTGTTTTGAGCTAACATGATGTGATATGTTTATACATGATGATTTAGTCAAAGATGCTAGGATCACTTTCTGTGATAGGAAGTAAATAGGATTACAAGTGTACCTTATTGATGAGTTACCAATGAGGTATGATGTGAATTTATTTCAATTCATTTTAAATATAATGAAATTTATGTACTTGGTACAGGAAGCATGGAAATGCCTAGTTGGGTGGTTGAAACTGAACTCAAGAATTAGTGGTAGCAGTGAAAGGAATTCGAACAAGCAACAATATGTTGGTAAAGCACTTTGGGAGTAGGGCCATTGTGGGACACTTGTACCTAATAGTGTCTATCGACTTCCATGAGCATGCTATGACCGATATGATGGTTTTGAGGTAGGTATATGCCTTGGTTGTTTGACCTTCCTATGTGAGGTAACCTTGTTAAGGGATGGATCACCCGGGATAGGATGTTGGGGAACTTGGAAGGTGAGTGACTGCATGGAGGGGGTGACTAGATTGACCTAGGGACTGTGTAGCATAGAAGGGAAGGCTGGGGATGGATTTTTTTTGGTCATCAACATTTCCATATGTAATTAGATGCACATTGAGAGTGCACCCTGAAACAATGAGACGATAATTGTTTTCTGAGAAGAAAAGTGACGTGGGATTGTAGCGCCGGACATTGGATGTAACTTTGACTTAATAGTGGATTCTAGAATTCTTGGGAAGGAGATGAATCCCAGTATTACTTTTAGGGTGGAGGTGTGAGCCTTTGGATTCCCTGGTTGCAGATGCAGGCATCATATTCTTTTTATTTGTTGGTTGAGAAAGTGTGAAAATGTGTATATGTGTATATCATAGTAAATACCATATCGAGCTAATTTATAAAGATCCATAAACAATATGATTATTTATTGAGTTAAGAAAATGTGTATGTGTGTTTATGTGGTTACGTTGTAAATATCATAATGATTTGCGTTATAAAGCTCGAGTAAATGGTATCTTTGTCATGTTTCAAAAGTGGTCATTGTAAACACTGCAATGAGTTGTGTTATAAAGCTCCATGGGAAGTATGTTTTGTTTTCAATGGTCCTACTGGTTATAGGTGTCATTGAAGGGGTAGGACGGGTGTCATTGAAGGGGTATGGTTCTATAAAAACTTTGGTTAAAAATCCATGTAAAAATATTAAGACCACACTGATGGGACATGTATTCCAAGCTTAATGGTGGGAATAAAATTGTAGTGGGTGTTCATTTTGGCTATTATGACTAAAGGAAATTGGAAAACGGATTAAAAAGGAAAAAGGGCTTTTTGATACATCTAATTATCAAAATAAAGGAAATTAGGAGAAAAAGGAGGTGAAAGGTCATATGTTCTATGTGAGGATGAAATTGAAGAAAAATAATGGGAAATGAAGAAAATAGAGGTCTCATTGATAAAATGACTTCTGAGGATACGTTCATGGACCTTTTTTCCATTCATTTTTGAAGATCTTTCTCTCTCAGTCTTGAGTTTCTTGGACCATTTTGGCATTGGATCAAGAAAGTAAAAGAAGGCAAGAGGAAGCAAGGATCAAGCAAGGAAAGGCAGGATAAAGTAGCTACAATGGTATTATTTGTAATTATTGATTTGCATGTGTATTTTCCTTACTATATTTGGCATGCATTGTGTTTCATATGGTTGTTTTATGTCATGGTGTGGGCTTTTCTAGGTGTGACAATATTTTTTAGCCTACCTTTTCCTTTTCTTGATAACCTTGATGAGATGGGGTATCATACTTCAGTTGAGCTAGATTTCTAAATGGTTTCGAACTTGATTGGGGTGGATCTCTGAAATGAAAAACAGATGGCATAGTAGTCCCTAAACCAAACTGTGGATCACAATAAAGTAACTGGCCTAGTAACCCCTGAGCCAGACTTTCTGTTGCAGTAAGGCCATGTTTGTTTGCCTCAGTGGGCCTAGGAATCCTTTCTTGTTAATGGAGGGATATACGATAAGGCCAAGAGGTGGATTTCTCTCAGTTGGATGTAGTAGTCTCAGGATGGGATGTACAGTAAATCCTAGAGAGTGGGTCTCAGTGTAGGACCTAGTGATCCCTAGATCAGACTATGGATTACAGTAAAGCCTGAGAGACTATGAGGCACTCAAATTTCTCATAGTGTAGGTGTAGAACTCTAGTAGCATCCATGTTTTTTTAGTTCTTTTTGGTTGGTTATGAGTCCCAAATTCATGCTTGGAATATGGCATGAGGTTATTAGATGAAGAGATTTTAGCTCAACCAATCTATGGTTGAGTGGAACATGGTAGTCCCATCCCCGGTTAGTTCTAGATTCATTAATGAGAAATTTATTCCCTTGGTTTTCATGTGTAAATGTACTGGTTTATATGTGGATTCTATGGTTGATACAGTTATGGTATTTTTTTTGTTACTATGTTGGTTATATATATGTTTTATGACAGCCGCTATGTATGGCTCTCATCATGTTTTTAGTTGTAAATGAATGGAAAATGTATCTATGAGCTAATAGATGATAATGCTAAAAATGACATGAGGTAACAATGGTTCTTAGTAATTCTCATATAAGTATGAGATCCCTATGCTTAAATCTGTTGTTTACACTTGTAGATTACACATTTTTGATACCTTTGATGAAATGAATGTCATGGCTAGTAGGGTTCTCGTTAAGGGCTTGTTCAACTACTTTCTTTTGCATCATTGTTTCCCTATTATTTTATCATTCTAAATATGTCATTCCATTCTGGGTAGTCGCATGGGCTCTGGGCCTAAAAAGTGGCTCAAATCTAGGGGATGCTAGCACGATACTATACAAAATAGTCCCACGATGCTAGCATACGTAAAGCATGAGAGTATCCAGAGCTGCCTAGACATTGGTAGTCTTATAGGATGAGAGTGTCTCGGGGTTAAGGGGTCCAAAATCTTAGTGGGACCTAGGGTCTAGGTTGCATAAAGGTTGGGTTGGTTCCTAAGGGTCCTAATGATGATGTTGAATGTTTGTACAGTGTATTTTCATGGATTCTACTTGCTTAATGTGACTTAGGAGGTCGAATCATATCATAGTGGCCTCTCGTTGCATGTTTACCCTGGTTGGCCAGTTGCTTGGGTAGATGTTAGAGGAGGGTGTTACACATAACATCATAGAAGCATTGAAAAAAAGATCTCATGAAATCATCATAGAAAAGCATGGAATATAGTTTAAGTCTATGGCAGTCACATATGGAAGTATATAGCTCTTGGTAACCTCACTAGAAGCATAAGTGGCACTTATGGTACAAAGAAGAAAAAGTCATCTAGCACAAAGCTCATCATACATAAAACAAAAGGAAATATCTAATGGAAGAGTATAATCAAGAAACTCAATTGGAATCTTCATTGGAAGGTTCACCAATCAAAAGGAAGCAAGTGTTTCATCAAGAATTCGAACTTACGGGAATTCATGGGATGATGATATGATGACAAAAAGGGATTGAAGTTCTTTCAATCAAGGAAGTTGTTGAAAGAATTCTGGCAGACATAAAGGATACAGGAAGGCATGGGTCACACATTGTATAGATGAAATTAACATAATATGTCCTCATATTAAATATGAGGTGGTTGACAATAATTGGAGGAACTATGATTGGAACTTTCTGGAAGGAAATGTGTGAAGAAATAAATGAAGAGATCATGAAATATGTAACTATGAAGAAGGAAATCAACATCAAAGGACTGAGATATTTGACTATGATATGTCCATGAAATATATGAAGACTTTGATGAAATGTACACAAGAAAGAGACCCTTGACAGTATATATATTTGGGAGAGGTGTCAATATGTATGAAGGATGGTAGTGCAAACTAGAAGATGTCATGATGAAAGACCATCACAAAGGTAATTTTTATTTAATATTCATTTCTTATTTTTGAATGATGTTTGGATGGGCTTATGCAGGGATACCAAAGAAAGAGTTGTGGAAGTCTTCCACCACTAATGTCCATGTAGTAGGATGAAACATCCTTAAGAAAACATGGCATGAAGAAGGCCTCATGGCATGAGAGAAGGTCAAACAGGAAATAATGAATCACTTTCTAATGAAAGGAATAATGACATGACTAACTCATGGGTGAAAGTGATGGATGGATTATGCCTTGTAAAGAAGTCCCAGAAACGTGGAGACTCCTAAACAAAGAAAAATAAGTTCATGACATCATGAGGTGGTGTTCTTGAAGTAGTTAGTTTTCCCATCATCTCCACCTAAAGAGATTTTGTAGGTCCGTAATTAAGAGGGTGCCTAGAAACAATTTTCTAATGTGGTAGAAACTTGGAGGAAAAGTTCCTAATCCAAGAGGGAGCTTAGGTACATTCCTTCATTGGAATAGGTATGTCCTCATTAAGTTGAAAGGGAAAGATAAACACATCATTATTGTCTTCAATTGGGAAGATAGAATGGAGGATTCGGTAAACATTTGGCATATGATGCCCTTTAAGGATGAGCTAGGGCATCAAAGATAACAGTAGTCATAGAGAATCGATATTATTTGAGGATTGGGAATCCAAGATAAGAATAGTCCTGGAGGAACATACCTTAAGAGAACCGAGGTGGGGTATGTTCCGAGAGAAACAATGATGAGGGTGTATGTACATCATTGGTCTCGCTAGTATTGTGCTTTTATCTTATGGAGAGATAGAATCGTTAGTTAAGGCCTTACTATGTGAGAATTTTGGTCGATATGAGGCTATACAGATATGTTACCAATCCAACTCTTCTTATGAGAAATTCTTCAAGTTGAGAATGTACAAGTGCCTTCTAGGGATTATGAATACCTCCCTAGTTAAGAGGGAGTCTTGAAAAGTGTAAATGGGTTTAGTTTTCATAATGACATGCATAATTATGATTTTATGTAATTGATGTAAAGAATAAAATCAAATTATTTTTGTAATATTTTTCTCATGGGTTTCATGAGTGAGGAATTTTATTTTATAGTTAAGACTCCAGTTGTGAGTCTTTAAGGCTGGTCATCAAGTCATAATGTCTACAAAGTCAATTTCATATGTTGAGGACATGTTACATAATGTAAAAAGTAATTTAATGACCCTCCAAAGACCTTGTCACAAGATATTCTTCATTTCGACCTCAAGATATTTCTAGAAAGGATTTCTGGCATTGTCCCTAGGAGAAGTTAGCTTATTTGATGGGTAGACCATTATATATAGGAAACTCAACCATAATTTGGAGAAAATAAATTTATTCAAGCATATATGAAGCAATAAGAGGTGTCAAACATCAAGGAATATACACTCATAAATAGCGATAAGAAGGAAGGGAAGAGATAAGTTTTGGGGCACTATTTTTTGGGATAAATCTCCTTACACATAGTAGAAACTAGGGTTTCTATAATAGTTACATTAGGCCTAAAGAAAGTAATCTAAAGGGTTTCCATTCCATATTCTTTGATAGCTGACATCACCTAAAGAAATATTCAAGATAATCGAAGAAGGAAAGGGTCTCCACTATATCTCTATCAAGCTCACATGTGGAAATTGCAGTAGTACAGTAAGCCTGAGAATTACATGATTGTGGTAGGAGGCTGAAAGGTCAAATTTATCAAAGTTAGAAGTGTTAAAAGTTAGTTTGATCAAGTGTTGGATTGGGAAAGAAGAAGAGGCATTGGAAGGAAGGATCTTATGACTTGGTCTTAGAGAGGCAAATAGGTCAAGGGTCTTGTTATTCTTATTCGTCAAATGATGTATCTATAAGAAGAAGAATATGTTTGGATTTTCCTCTCAAGTTCGAGAGGTTATGACCCTAGCTTATCACCTATATTTTGTGTCTCTTGTCTCTTTATTGTTTATTATTTAGTAGTTGTTTGATGGTGAAGAATACTATAATAATATAACTAAAGAGAAGATCCTAATCTAAAGTAGTAAAAATCATTCACAAGTAGCTATCATTAGAAGAAAAATCACCTAATTTCTATGCCCTCGATTTATCAACAAGGAATAAGAAGTATTAATTCCCGTAAGAAATTCTTCTATGATCAAACAAATGTACATTTTCATTTATCATTACATATAACATCAAAGTCATTGTCAATAGGAAGAAAACTTCCAAAAATTTGGTTTGATTAAGCATTTCAATTTCACTCAAATAATTACTAAGAACACAAGATTCCCCTTTAACCATGAGTGGAGAGATATTAACCGAGGTGTTTTCTGGAATAACCTAATAAGGAAAACCATTGTCTTGAGATACTAAGATGTGGAATATGGAAGAGAGATGATACATGGTTTTATTATTTTCTTCCTCTATATGTGAGACATTACTACATTGGAATTGATAATTATTTGACCAAATAGAATAAGAATCAAGAGTATTTGAAGCAACTTCTAGTGTATCAGATCAATCGAGTGGATCAAGGAACAAAGAGTTATGATAGGTGAAAAATAGTTGACGAAAATAATCCCCTCAAGAGAAAATAGTTGTAATCAGCTATGATAGTTGATTCAAGATTTATATCACTCTTAATGATGTCATTCTGAGGAATCAATAGATAAAAAATGATGTTACACTACATGAAATTAGCTGAATATTTAGTGCCACTTTCTACATTGTCTTAGTCATGACACACAGGTAAAGATCATAGCATATTATTAAGAGGTTGATGAAAAATTATCGAGGATATTCAATGGAGTCAGTTTGAATCTCATCAATAGGGAGAATTGGTTTAGTAGTTTTATTTTTTTATTTCCCCACCTCTAAGGAAATTATAAGAATTGATAACACTAGTAAAATTTTCTCCTTTTCATCCAACATATCTTCATTAACTAAATTATTAATAATAGGAACATTTTAATACCAACAAAAGAGACCACTTCATATAAGCACCTCATCCTACAATTACCTAATTTCATCGTCCTATCAGGGTAATAATGAGGCAAAGAATTAATATGATATGACCTAACCTCCCATCTCCAGTTAAGGAAGTAGGGCCAATAAAATGACCACAAAATGATAACTCACAACATGCCTTGGGGATACAGGACACTCAACGGCCAAATAACCACCCTAAGTGACAAAACCATGAGTTGGGGCTCATTTACACTAACTTGGACCCCCAACCACATGCATGACAAGGTGTGGGTGGAGTTGAAGGCATCCAATCACATGCACAACACTACTTCCATGCAGTTGTGACACAACTTACTTAGTTTAGGGGTTGTGGTACCCAAATCTAAGCCCCAATTCTAGTTCATCATCCAAACCACTTCCTTGAATCATGTGAGACTTTCAAGAATGATAAATGACATGAAAAAAAGGATAAAAATTCAAACTTGAATCAAAAACTTGACTCACACTGCCTAGAACACACTATAAATTTTGTGAAACACATGGAAAACATGGAAGCTACAAGTCATGAATGCATATCTGATCATATTAGTTTAATATTCATTTGAGAATCACCAAGAAGGCCTTATTCCCTCTCCACATAACTAAAACAACACTTATTAGCCCATACATTCATGAATCAATAAATAACTAAGAAATTCAAGACAACATTCATAGATGATACACATCATATAGCAAGTATATAAACAGAAAATAATCAACATATAAACCATGGAAACTCAGCATAATATCACCAACATGATCACTACAAGGGTACATGAATCACATTAGAATAATATCTGTTATTAATATATGAAAATACAAACCAAGTCAAGGACTTCCATGTACCACCCAACCATAGATTGGGCTAAACCAAATCTCTCTATCATCCAATCACCCTTGCACCATATTCCAAGCATGAATGTGGGATCTAATGGAATGAACTAAAAGAAAACCAAACTAGGGCATCTAGAGGCCAAACCACCTTAACCTTCATCCACAATTATTCCACCTCCATGGTTAGACATCACTAACACAATCAATCTCTACCAAAGTTATCCAAGGCTCCAGGAACTAGTAACTCAACTCACAACATTCTAGGGATCTAGAGGATTTGTCCAACCCATCTCTAGAGACTAGCAACTCAACCCACCAAGAGCTTCATTGATTTTGTCCCAACCTAGCCTCCAAGACCAATAACTCAACCCAATTTTTTCTATGGATTCCAAAGAATTTATGCCAATCCGTAGCCATAGGGAACCAAAGCAGCAATTAGAAAAACAACAAGTGGAAAACCCATGGCACCATGGCTATCTAGGAAATGGAAAGACAATATGAAAATCATTGTTGATCTAAGCAAATATCCATGCCAATAACAACACATAACTAGAAAATCACATGCATATACCATGCATTTAGTTGTAGTTATTTATACACCTATTCCCTTGCACTTGCTTGCTTTCCTTTGCCTTATTTCTCCAAATCCAGTGTATTCCAAAGTGCTCCAAGAATGATCCAAGAATAATCTAAGTGTGCAAGAGTATGAGATAACGAGAGAATAGAAGATATATCCAACAATAAACTAAAAAAATCTAGAAATTGATCCTTAGAATCCTTTTTATCATTGACGCCTCTATATTCTTCATTTTCCTCTATTTTCCCTTCAATTTCTCTCTCATGCAAATTTTTGTTTCTTCACCTAAATTTTCTCCTATTTTCCTTTATTTTTATAAATAAAATGCCAATTATTTCAAATCTTCCTTCACCAGTTCCTTTTCCCATTTCCATAGCCATTAATTAATCATAAGTAATACCAATCACTATGGTTTGCCGAACATTCAACTTGGAATACATGTCCCATGAACTTGATCTTATTTTATTTACATATAAAATCAAGAAAGTTTTGTTACAAACCCCTCCTCTTCGGGGGAACAATGTCTTTGGTGTTGAATGAAATGTATGACTAGCAAACGGATGAATGAAAAAAACATACTAACCATCTTTATTTGTCCATCTGTCTGCAGATGATAAGTTGTGCTGAAAGGAAACTCTATCCCCAAACCTAGAAACATGTGCTAAAAGGAAACTCTATCCCCAAACCTACAAACAACTCTTTCTGAACCCTATATGTGAACTTGGCATCTCTGTCAAATACAATCTTCTTAGGAACACCATGTAATCTCACTATCTCTTTGATGAAAATCTATGCTACCTCACTAGCTGAATTCATAGACTTCACTGCAACGAAACAAGCTACCTTACTTACCTTGTCAACCAAAACCATAATACAATCATGAGGCTTTGATGTCCTTAGAAAAATTGTATTGAAATCCATATAAATGACCTCCCATTTCCACTCTTAAATCAGAATTGGCTATAGTAAACTACCTGGATTCTTACACTCTACTTTTACTTGCTGACAATTGAAACATCTTGCAACAAACTTAGCCACCTCTTTTTTCAAGTTCAATTAATGATATAACTTCTTAATTGTTGTCAATGTCCTCTAATATCTCATGTGACCTAAATATGTCCTAAATTCTAGATCAGTCAAGGTAAGCTTCTTAAGATCACTATCATCTAGCACATAAATTGTTGGGAATAATACTGTGTGTGGGGGGGGGGGGGGGGGGTGAATCAATATTATCAAATCAATAAAAATTTTCATTTCCATACTTAGATACGTATATGCTACTTCAATTCAGGGAACCCGCATGGATACAAAATTGTGTCTAATGTAATTAGCGTATATCCAGAATACTTATGATTGAATTAATCCATTAAATGTTGATCTTTAGTTAGTGCATCGGAACTTCATTAACCATATGTACAGTAAGCAGGTGCAGTAAAACAGAACAGATCATCACAAACAATAAGCACACATGAACACCATGATATAAGGTGTAAACCCAATGTGGGTGAAAATCACCTGCTGCAAGTTGCCTCTAACTTCTTTTAATAAGAAACTTCTTTTACAATAGTTTTGTACTGGTACAGTCTTATACCAATATGCAGGCTTCTACCTATAGAAGGCTACAACCTTCTCTCATTCTCTAGACTCTCCTGGAAGGGAGCTAAAACCCCCTTAGCTCTTGTACTAGCTGATCCACTTACTAGTACATAGGTGCTGGCCTAGTGAAATGCTTCAACCTTTATTCGTTCTCTAGATGCTACTAGAAGGGAGCTACCACCTCCTTAGTTCTTGTACTAGTTGAGATACTAGTAAGTAGGTTGCTACCTGCAGAAGACTAAAACCTTCTCTTCCTTCTAGGGACCACATTTCATAAATTTTCAGACTGGATCCACAAATAACATCAATCAAACATCAAGAATTTTCACATCAACCAATCACCTTTTCACCAATCAAAACTGAATCAAAATAAACACTTCTTTGATGACTGTACCCAGATCATAATAATAGTAATCACACCCCTCTTCTGAACCCAAAACACTGTAGCAATAAACAGAAGCAGCTAGAACATAAATCAACAGATGTATGCTACTTCACTATTCAGAAACCTGTGTACGGATCTATAAATTCATTCTTTCAAACATTCAGATATTAGCTAACCCACATTATTAGATTTATAGATCAAGTGTGTGCCACATATCACAGATCAAAATCATATAGAGATACCACTCTTCCAGCCTTAAGATTTTGACCCATCAATAGAACTTATCCTTCTCCTTGCGCTCAGGTTCCTTCTTCATTCATATCACAATCTGCACCATAACCCAATCACAGTATTCCAGATCTAGCACTTTATCAAATATTCAATAATTTAGAAGATGCCTTGCCAAATGATCTCCTTCCTATTTTATAGCCTTAGGCCTTTCACAATACCACGAACCAAAAACCATAACAATTCAATACCATGGACCCAATACTTGGGATCAACGCTTTTGGATGCAATACCATGGACCAAAACCATAGGATCAAAAATTGTCTGACTAATACCATGAACCAACCATATTCTTTTCTCTGCATGAAAGTCCGTGAACTTTTCACTGCATGAAAGGAACTTTTCTCTTCATGAAAGTGTGTGAACGTTTCTCTGCATGAAAGGAAATTTTCTCTTCATGAAAGTGCATGAAATTTTCTCTTCATGAAAGGAACTTTCTTTGCATGAAAGTGCGTGAACTTTTCTCTGTATGAAAGGAACTTTTCTCTGCATGAAAGTGCCTGAACTTTTCTCTACACTATAATTTTATCATCTAAGATGAGTGGGTTTCCCTCAAGTACAACATATGTACCATAATGCCAACAGTGTCCCCCTTTGGACTTGATGGAAACAACAACCAAATCACTCTCCCCCTTTGACATCAAGGGCAAAAGGTGGACCAAGATATTCTCTTTCCTTGATAAACATTCCACTATCCATACTCCCCTTGAGCACCTGCTGAAATCTTTGAATGAGCACCCCCTCTGTATATGCCAAGGTGTACCAATCTGTCCATGCTCCCTCTGAGTACATGCTGAAATCTCTGCTCTACTGAAGTGTGTTGTTCATGCTCCCCCTGAGTGTAAGTAAGGTGTACAAAAAGATGTTCTACAAGAAAGAACATGACTCTATACATCATAGTGACTATCATGTCACCACAGACTCATACATACATCCATCTCCAATCAAAAAGGAGATATACCAAACTTGACTCATCCACCCAAACAAGTTGGGATACATGAAGTTTTACACATGATAATACAAAAGTATAACATCATCCATCCCAGGCATAGTTGGAAAACCAACATAGGCCATTACAAGACCTTGATAAAAGAAATACATGACTGGAATATTTCATCATCCTTCCTATGCATAATGGGGGTACAAATTAAATCATATGACCAGAAGAGATTTCATCAAATGACTACAATAGATAGAGACACACTATTACATCATGGGTCTTGATATGACCTTTACATGAGACCAAAAATCTAAATAAAACCATGATAGTCATCAGCAACTATCATACACAATGTATGATCTGCTCCATAAGCATTTGTCAACAAAATCTAGACCAACAATCATGTTCTCCCTCTGTACCTGTTCCATCTGTGCCAGATGGTCTCTGTCAGACCCATATCATACTCTTCTCATCCTGAGTTTGGCCCACTAATTTCCTTCAAATCAACATATATGCGACTGTCTCCACAGAAAAATGCGTATATACGCGGATCCTCCTTAAGAAACTCGCGTACAACCACTTTCAGATCAGTAACCTGTAAATGTCCTATAACAAGGCATGATATCAGCTCATCCTTTTGAATATCCTCATAAAACCATTCGCATTATATCATATGTGTAAAACACCATAGTCATCTCATCAACATCAAGATCTACATGATCCAAGTAGCATCACTTTGGGAATATTTGCATTAATCAACATATGTTAGTATCAACCTATCATCATATAGGTAAGAACTCATCATCATCATGTCTCCAACAATGCAACTTTGAGTAATCATCCATATATCCAACGCTATGTATCAAGACAGCATCAATCCACGTGAGTGCCTGCATCATAACTATATAACAACAGCAGCATATGAGTGACTCATCATCAAGTAAAGAAGATGTGTATTCAAGCTTTGTACTTCTCCTTATCCATATGAAGATTACCATGTAAGCACCATACATGCATCATCAAAGAATCAACCACAAATCTGATCAACTATGTATTATTGGCAAGTCATAACCATAGCAAGATGTATCATTAAGCCGTATAAGCAGCATCACCAGGGGCTACTACCCATAATGCCAACAATGTATTATTAAAAGAATATGCTCCACCTGAACCTGTGCCATCTTGTTTATTGTCAGATCTGATCATGCATATATAAGCAAGAAGTATTAAGGCATCAACATCATTAATTTAGGATCAAAAACACTTTTACAAATAAAGACATTTCCACACATCATCATCAGATCATTATCAAACCGAGAAAATAATGGACTGAATCATATCAGACCCTTTTTCTGAGCCTGTCCCTATTGCTTTTCCTCAGACTAACAAATACGTGACTGTGCAATGTCTAATTCGCGTATATACGTGACTTTCCTTTATGAAACTTGCGTATGAGATTCAGGACACTGAAGTTTTATACTTTCATCTCCCCCTAAGTCTGTTATATCTGTGTTGTGTTGTGTCTGAGTGTGTTGTGTTGTGCCACATCTTTCTCTCTAAACTTCCTTCTTCTTCCATATCTTTAAGTGTGATGATGTTTTCTCCTTTTGGTATGGTGCTCGTACTTTGTTCCTGCATTCCTTTACTCTATGTCCAAGCTGGTTACATGCATAGAATCTTACATGTTTCATATTCCTTCTGTAGCAATCAATAGCTTTGTGACCAAACATATTGCAATAAAAACAATATCCTTGAAAATACCTGGAATGCGATGATCTTTCTGAGTGATGATCTTGACTTATTCTTCTTCTGCATCTGGCTGCAACATATCCAAGATTATGACATACATAACATTCAACATTATTCATTGGAGGAGTAAAATATTTTCTTTGAAGAATTTCTTTCCTTGGTTGTTGACATGGTTGACCTTTCATCTCCTTGTTGAGCATTTCAGATTTTGCATTAGATTCCTTTGTCTTACTTTGTGAACTAGATTCTTTTTCAATAGATCCATGAAAACCAAGACCATTTCTTATAGCAGGAGACCTTTGACTACTAAGAATATCATCCAAGATATTAGTACTATCTTGAAATCGTAAGAGCTTATCCTTTTCTTCTAATTTATCATTTAGAATATTTACCTCAACCTGAAGTTTCTCTTCCCTTTCACGATGCTTCTTCTTCATGTTTTCTTCAACTTTTCTTCCTTCTTCCAACTGATGTCTTAATTCAAGAACTTCATTCTCTTGTTTTTCAATAGCTTGGAGTAGTCCTTTATTCTTCTTCTTTGATTCTTCAAGATCTTCCTTTAGCGAGCGGATTGTAGCTTCAAGCCTTCCATAATAACTGGATCTATCTTTGAGTTTCTTGATGATTGTGCTCCTTTCATTGACTTCATTTCTTAATAATGTCACTTCATCCTGCAACTTTTGACATTTTTCCTTAAATAACTTCCTTACCTTATTTCCCTCCTCTAGTTCAGCTTTTAGTTTGGTAGATTCTTCTTTGAAGGCACATTCCTTCTTGTTCAACAAATCTTGTTGATCTATAATTTTGTCTGTAAGCCTTTTAAATTCTGCCTCTATTTGATATCTTTCTTGTTCACCCATAACCACAAATTTAGTTGTTTCACTATCACGTTCATCATCTTGAAGAGGATAAATAGATGTATCACTAGAGGATAACATATTCATACCTGATAGATCTTGTTCATCTTCATTCTAAAGTGATTCTAAACTTGATGTGCTTCTTCCACATATTCCCCAATCCATACACCCACTATCATAGTTCTTGTGAGATTTCTTCTTCTTCTTAGGTGCTTTCTTCTTAAGCTTCTTTCCCATAGTTCCACAGATCTGCTTTAAGCGATCAAGCTTCCACCAAAGGACCTGCTCTGATACCAATTGTTGGGAATATTACCGAGAGGGGGGGTGAATCAGTATTAAAAAATCAATAAAAAAAAATTATTTCCATACTTAGATACATATACACTACTTCAATTAAGGGAACCCGTGTGTATACACAACTGTGTCAAATGAAACTAGCATATATCCGGAATACTTATGATTGAATTAATCCATTAAATGTTGATCTTTAGTTAGTGCATCAGAACTCCTTTAAGCATATGTACATTAAGCAGGTGTCGTAAAACAAAACAGATCATCACACACAAGAAGCACACATGAACACCATTATATAAGGTGGAAACCCAATGTGGCTGAAAACCACCTGCTGCAAGTCGTCTCTATCTTCTTTTAATAAGAAACTTCTTTTACAATAGTTTTGTACTGGTGCAGTCTTATACCAGTATGCAGGCTTCTACCTGTAGAAGGCTACAACCTTCTCTCGTTCTCCCAGACTCTCCTAGAAGGGAGCTACAACCCCCTTAGCTCTTGTACTAGCCAATCCACTTACTAGTATGTAGGTGCTGGCCTACTGAAATGCTCCAACCTTTACTCGTTCTCCAGCTGCTACTGGAAGGGAGCTACCACCCCCTTAGTTCTTGTACTAGTTGAGATGCTAGTATGTAGGCTGCTACCTGCAGAAGACTACAACCTTCTCTTCCTTCAGGGACCACGTTTCATAAATTTTCAGACTGGATCCACAAATAACATCAATCAAACATAAAGAATTTGTTCATCAACCAATCACCTTTTCACCAATCAAAACTAAATCAAAATAAACACTTCTCTGACGACTGTACCCAAATCATAATAACAGTAATCACACCCCACTTCTGAACCCAGAACATTGTAGCAATAAACAGAAACAGCTAGAACATAAATCAAGAGATGTATGCTACTTCACTATTCAGAAACCTGTGTACAGATCTATAAATTCATTCTTTCAAACATTCAGATATTAGTTAACCCGGATTATCAGATTTATAGATCAACCGTGTGCCACATATCACAGATCAAAATCATATAGAGATACCACTATTCCAGCCTTAAGATTTTGACCCATCAATAGAACTTATACTTCTCCTTGCGCTCATGTTCCTTCTTCATTCAGATCTAGATCTGCACCATAACCCAATCATAGTATTCCAGATCTAGCACTTCATCATATATTTAATAATTCAGAAGATGACTTGCCAAATGATCTCCTTCCTCTTT
The DNA here is from genome assembly GCA_000404065.3 of Pinus taeda. Taxonomy (NCBI): domain Eukaryota; kingdom Viridiplantae; phylum Streptophyta; class Pinopsida; order Pinales; family Pinaceae; genus Pinus; species Pinus taeda. Next base: position 294,746 of record APFE030334290.1, on the reverse strand, counting down.
TATAGCCTTAGGCCTTTCACGATACCACGGACCAAAAACCATAACAATTCAATACCATGGACCCAATACTTGAGATCAACAGGTTTGGATGCAATACCACGGACCAAAACCATAGGATCAAAAACTGTCGGACTAATACCATCAACCAACCATACGCTTTTCTCTACATGAAAGTGCGTGAACTTTTCTCTTCACGAAATGAACTTTTCTCTTCATGAAAGTGCATGAACTTTTCTCTACATGAAAGGAACTTTTATGTTCGTGAAAGTGCATGAACTTTTCTCTTCATGAAAGGAAGTTTTCTTCGCATGAAAGTGCGTGAACTTTTCTTTGTACGAACGGAACTTTTCTTCGCATGAAAGTGCGTGAAATTTTTTTTGCACTATAATTTTATCATCTGAGATGAGTGGGTTGCCATCAAGTACAACATATGTATCATAATGCCAACATAGATACTATTCCTGAATCTCACCAATCAATCTAGTATGAGATAATACTCCTCATCCCTATCACCTACACCCTGATACTATAACTTGTACCTTAACTGTTGATAACTGTCATCATGTTGTCCTGATATGAGATTTACTCCTGGAAATTTGTCCCATAAGATGTTAGGCCCCTATACTACTAGTGTAACCCTAATTTTTATTAGTACAACCCACTTATTATATTGATGTACCCATGTAGTGCCCATATTCTTACTAGTATGCCACATAGAAGCCCACTATTGTTATTATCGTGCCCTTACATTAGTATTGTTAAGTAGGCTCTGATTATGTTATGAACCCTTTGACTCCTATATATAGAAAGGAGGTCTTTTCATTTGTATCATCCAAGAATTGTTCATTTATGTAATTTAAAGGAGGTTGTTCCCTCGAAGAGGCTGAATTCTAAGGCGTGGATCTATCTTTTCTATCTTTTACTTGAGCTAGTTTCATAACATTTGGTATCAAAGCTTTGGATTCTAGGGTTTCACTGCTCCAAATAGGTCATTGTGGAATTTTCGCTATAACGTTTTTTCTACGACATTTCAGAAGTTGAAACAAAAACCCATTTGATAAGACATCGTTTTGAATCTCGCTTCCGAATTTTAGAGCTTTGTGTGCTATATTGGCGGAGATATGATCTGAGGAAGTTGGTCTTTTTGGAGACTCCTGAATTACATTCCAAACAGGTCACCTGGGGAAAATCTTCATAACTTTTTCTCAGAGCATTGGATTGAAATTTCGTAAGAAGGTATAGAAATAGGACGGACTATAGTTCCTTGTATATATTTTTTAGAGCCAAAGGTCGAAATAGTGACTTGTGGCACGTTGTACAAGTTAGCTTTACTGAACTAGTCTATAGTCAAGTCACTGTGGGAGAGTTTGTGTAACTCCTTCGAGAATCCAATTTGGATCACACTGGTGGCATTGGAAAGAGGACACATAAGGATACGGTAGTCCACAATTTCAAAACTTAAAGACCCAAAAGTACAAAGTTACAGTCATTTCAAGATCGAGCTCCTAAAATTAAAAAAAAAAAAGCAAGATGAGGAAGTTTGATGGTAAGGATCTGGTAAATTGGATACTTCAGAGGGAGCAATATTTTGATCTACATGGTGTACCACTGTTACAAAAGGTATGTATTGTATCTTCATATTTAGAACCAGATCAATTTTTATGGTATGAAGGTCTTTTTTCTCGTAAAAAACTTGTTACGTGGTCAATTTTCACGGAGGAAATGATAGCACATTATGAAGATACAAAGAGTAACACCTACTTTAGAGAAACACCCCAACAATTGGATAGAGTAAAAGGGCTTTGTGACATAGTGGAAAGCAAAATGATAGAAGTGTTTTCAATGCACATTAAAGATGGAAGTGTTGTTTCTCCTAGCCTTCCACAACCTACAAGGGTTACACCACAACAATTGGAAGAAAAAAGAGAAAAAGGGCTTTGTTACAATTGTGAAAACAAATTCACTAAAGGTAATAAGTGTGCTGAGAAGAAATTATTTTACATAGAGTATGAAGAGGAGGAAGAAAAGAATCAAGAAACCTCAAAAGAAGAGTATATACACTAGGAACCAACCCTAGAGAAAGAAGAAATGAATCCGACCATATCTTGTAAAGCATTCGAAAGAATTACTACTCCTCAAACTATTAAGATAGAAGGACACATCAAAAAGAAAAAGGTTCAAGAAGTGAAAGATTACATCGAGAAAGAAGTAATGAATCCAAGCATATCTTGTGATGCATTGGCTGGAATTACCACTCCTCAAACTATCAAGATAGAAGGACACATCAAGAAGAAAAATGTTCAGAAGGTGAAAAACCACATCGAGCATCAAGAAATGAATCCGACCATATATTGTAAAGCTTTGGAAGAAATTACCACTCCTCAAACTCTAAAGATAGAAGAACATATCAAGAAGAAAAAGGTTCAAGCAGTGAAAGATCACATGGAGCATCAAGAAAAAGTTCCCCAACTTTTAAAGGATAACACCACTTTGGTGCAGAATCAAATGAAACAACAGGTAGATCAACATCGCAGTGAAAAATGTTTTGATGTAGGTGATTAGGCAATTTTACGACTACATCTCAAGCAAGCTATTTTTGGGAAAGAAATGTTGGAAATACTACAGACACTTAAGAAATGGCGACCTTACCCAATGGGAAGACACTTCAAGGTAAAAATGGATCATGATAGTCTTAGATACTTTTTAGAAAAAATATTATCTTTAGAAGAATAGAAAAATGGGTCACAAATATGTTGGATTATGACTTTGACATCATCTATAGAAAAGGGAAGCAAAATCTTGTTGTAGATGCACTCTCAAGAAAGGATGAGGATGTGGAAGCATGTTTTGTGCTATTTCGTTTATCCAACTAGATTGGATAAACGAAGCAAGGGATGAATGGAAGAAGGACAAAGAAGTATGGCCACTTATTCAAAAGTTGCAAAAGATCCCAACTCAAACAATATTGCCAGAAATTGAAGAGAAAGGAAAAATCATATTGGAACCTGGAGCAGTCACAGAAACAAGAACCCGACAGCTATGAAAACGATCAATTTTAGAGTACCTCATCAAGTGGAAGAACTTACATACTGAAGATTCCACATGGGAGGACAAGAATTTTATACAAAAGCATCAAGAACTACTCAAGCGTTGAGGACAACACTTTTTGAAGGAGAGGGGCATGTTAGGACCCTATACTACTAGTTTAACCTTTATTGTTATTAGTATAACCCCCTTATTATATTGATGTAACCATGTAGTGCCCATATTTTTACTATTGTGCCCCATAGAAGCCTATTGTTACCATTATGCCCTTACATTATTATTGTTATGTCGGCTCTGATTATATTATGACCCCTTAGACTCCTATATATAGAAAGGAGGCATTATCATTTGTATCATCGAAGAATTGTTCATTTATGTAATGTAAAGGAGGTTGCCCCCTCGAAGAGGTTGAATTCTAAGGCGTTGATCTATATTTTATATCTTTTTGTGAGCTGGTTTCATAACAGAATATGACGTATTTCTTTTGACTAGATCTACAAAACCATGGGTAAAGCCGCCATGCGTTTGAAATAGTGAACAACAAAAATTTCTTGCTGTAGATGGCCGAAAATAGATGGAAAAACCATTTTTTATTTTTTATTTTTATTTTTTGGGATGTTGCCCTGAACCCCGTGCAAGGGGGGCTATCACCTCCTTGCGAGTTCCTGAAAAGGGAGGGTTTCTTCATCCCTACGACCTCCCTTCCATTCCTGATTCATACATATCATGTGTCAAACTAGTCATGTAAAGAATATAACACATACCCAACAAAGATAACACTAGAATATATAAAGAAACCTTAAATCAAGGTAACTTCATCAAATACTACTTATGGAAGGAATCACACCACAATCCATGTTCTTTATAATATAATACTCATGATATCCAAACGTGGATACTCATGTGTATATACACAGTTTCATGGGTATTCCTTGGGATCTATACCAACTTGTACACATTATTATATTATTCTCTTTGACTACCTAGTGGGTGCATTTATTACCTACCAACTACCAAGTGGGCCTTCTTCCATAATTATAATCAATTTCATATTGCTTTCCTTGGGTAGCTCACATTTCATCCCCTTTTTGCATGTTTCATCCTTAAAACACGAGTGGAAGCTATATAATATGATCTATTAAGAAAGAAATTCAACTAGTACTAAGTATGGGCATCCATCCATTCAAGTTATAAGTGGACATGGATTCCAATTGTTGTTTATCCCCCTTGACATTAATTATGGTTGTTGACATCAAGTATGGTTGCTCCTTTAGCATCCTATTGTGTTTGTGTTATACTAATATCCCCATACATTGTTTTATTCCATTGTGTACCTCTATATTGGGTGTTGTTCTTATTCCATGTGGGCCCATGATTGAGTAATTAATGCTTACAACATAGTTTTGATGACTGTTGTTTCTTAGGGTGGTTTGTGTAGTGATAAGCAACAACATATGTTGGTTCTTACTTCTTTGACTCTTCACCCTATGACTCCAATGAGGAATGCAATTTTGTATATTTTTCTTCATTTTTACTATGTTCTTCATAGGGCTCTCCTTCAAGTTCTTATATTGACTCTTATTTTGATTTAGCCTCAGTTTTTTCATCTAATGTGTCTATATATATTACAATTATTTTATCTATAATCATGACTTTATGTGCCACCTTGGGCCCTTGCTTAGTAAGACAAATATCTTGCAATATGATTTTCTTTTTCTTGTATGAGATATTATAGTTTTTTTTCTCCTTAATAATTTACCATATCGAGTCCATATAAGGATGTCCAAGAATAATATCCACACCATCCATGTTTGTATCATAAAAATCTAAATGAAAAACTTATCTATCCATGGGAATATTCAAATCTTTAAAAATTTGAACTTTCTCCCCCTCTACCATTGTGATATAAGTATGATTTATGGGCACCTACACTTTTTTAGCCAAGCCAACATGGATGAAATTATTGTCACTTTAAGGACTATATAAATAATGATCTTGTCCTATTGAAGGCATCCATGAACCTATAATAGGAAATTTGTACATGAAAACAAACCCTCGGTGATCTCTTTATCCTTATTCATGGTCTAATACCATTTGTCTAAAGATATTTTTTGCATATTATTCTTTTTTAAGTTTGAATATGGCATAAAGGACAAGCTACTTCCTCCATAAAGGCCACTTCATCTCTTAAATTAATGACTAGTTGGATATGCTAACATACTGGATATTTGATTTAAGATATTATATGTATCCTTTAATATAAGGAGCATCAAATTTCCATGTAAAATAGATGTGATTGCAAAAAAATATCGACAAATAGAATTGGAGTTTTAAAGACTATAACTTACTTTTCAGTGGAGCTCCATTATGTGGTTAGGGTTTTTGACGCAAAAAATTGAAATGATCGTAACTACATCAATACAACTCGTAAGTATATCACACAATATGTCAAATTAAATTTGTTAAAATGTTTTTTCACTTCGATTTGGTTTGACTTCAATATGATAAACATTTCAAATTTATCTACTTTGCAATCTTAAAATAAAGTCACAAATGTCATAGGAAAACCTTAATATCACTAACTTTAAATCATGTTATCTTCACTTCCAAGACTTTTATTTGGTTTTTTTCGTAATTGGGTGTTTTTAAGAGGGATTTAGATATGCAATTGGTTTCTCTATATTTTGCATAGATTGCTATATGAATGGGTTTGAGTGTCATGATATTATTATTTCCCTTGAAAAATATACAAAAAATAATAATTCTTCCACTTCCTTTCCCAATAAAGTGCTATAATACCTCATTCTCTCAAAATTGGTACATATAACATTAAAAATAAACCCTTAATTTTAGAATAATAAAATGTATCTACGTAATAGACTACACAATAATATAGAGAGGATATTTTAGTTGGGGTAATACCATCAAATACTTCCTTTGAGGGAGTCAATCCACAAGCCATGCTTGCTACAATAAAATAATTGACATAGCCAATCCAAGTAGGGATTGAGAGGCATACAATGTTCTAAGTCATAGTGGTTAGTGATTACAATGTATTGGGGAGTTACTAAGTTCATGGTCATAATGGGTTAGGTGATGTTTATGTTAAGGTTCATAGGTGTTAAAAATGTTTGGGTGTATAATTTGTTAATGGGTGATTGTGATAGGGGCTATATGGTTTGGGATTATACTTGATTCATAGAGGCATTATAGTGATGAGAGGGTTAGTGTGTTTAGAGTGATAATGCAACGGGGGCTATTGTGTCAAAAGTCATGGTGTATTAGGAGATTAGTGCGTTTTAGGTCATAGCGTGTTAGGAGTCATAAGGGTTAAGGGTTGTAATTTTTGAGGGGCTAATTTGTTAGGAAAATAATGGATTAAAGTGGTTAAGGGGTTAGTGTATAGGGGGTTATTGGGTTAGGGGCGTAGAGGTTCATGTGGTTAGTTAGTTAAGAGGTTCATGGTTTTATGGATAAACCATGACTAATCATGGTATATATGTTTGAGAATGCTCAAATAGGGCTAGAGTGTTACTAGGGTTAGAGGGTAAGTAGGTTAGTAAATTAATGGATCAAGGTTTAACTGGTTAATGTAATAAATCATGGTCAATATGGCCAATCTTATAATCAAGATGGTCAATAATGATCAATATAGTCAATGGTGATTAACCATGGTCCAACATTATCAATTTGGCCAAATATTGTAAAAGTAGTTAATGTAGTCAATATGGTCAACCACGGTCAATATGTTCAATGAATATCAACCATGGTATTATGAAAATAAATAGACATCATTAGTTAACATAGGTTAAAATGGGCTAGTAGGTTCTTATGGATGGTGGGTTAGGAGGTTAGTACATAATGTAATTAAGGGTTAGCGGGTTCGTATGATCAACCATTGTAAATATGGAAAAATGTGGTGAATGTTTACTTGAGGTTATAATGTATTAGGGGATTAATGCTTTAAGGTCATATTGTGCTTAGGGGTTATAGTCTAGGGGTCATAGGAGTTAAGTAGTATGACGTGTCTTTCATTATAATAGTTAGAGGACATAAGGGATAATGGGTATAATGCCATAGTGGTTAGGGGAGTGGATGTAGTTAGGGGATAATTATGTTAAGTCCATAAGGGATAGTGGATGTAGTTTCATAATAGTTTAAGGGTGATTGTATAATATATAATAATATTTAGGAGGTTTAGAATGTACAACATCATAATGGTTAGTAGTATTTCCATGTTAAGAGTTTGTGTGTTTTGTGGTTAATGTGTGTTAATGAATGATTATAACAAGGGTCACAGGGTTAGAGTCATAATCTATTAGGGGGTTTGTATGCTTAACTTAAAAGTTTAGTTAGGGGGTGATTGTGTCAAGAGTCATAGGGATTATGGGGTATATTGTGTTTGGGGTCATAATTTTTAGGGAGTATAGTGTATTATGGGGTTAGTGTGCTTGGGATCATAATGTGTTAGGATGTGATTGTGTCGGGGGTCATAAGGGTTGAGGAATCCTAGTGTATTAGGGGATTATTATGATTTATACCATAACATAGTAACATACAATTGTTTAGGGATGATAACATGGATTAATAGGTATACCGTGTATATGATTATAGTGGTCTGGGGTCATATGGGTTAAGGGGTTAGGGGGTCATTGTTTGAGGGGTTATAGAGTGTTATAGTGATAAGGGGCCATAAGGCTTAGGATGTATAATTTCATAGTACTTTGAGCTAAATTATTTTATGAGATATCAATTTAGGGTTAGGAGGTATACTTTTCATGTGATCATTATCATTATGGGTCCCATTGTGTTCCTCAATATTTGTGTGTTTAACAGTGATAATGCATTAAAATGGTGATACTTATGTTAATGGGTCATAATGTATTAGAAGGTTAATGCATTTGGGTTGGCAATGTTCCAAGGGTTATAAGAATTCAAGGCTATATTGTGTCAGGGGTCATATTGGTTACATATTTTAATGTTCTAAGGGAATAATGTGTGTGAGGTTATCACGTGTTAGGGCATGATTTCACAAGGGAGCATGGGTTAAGGTTCATTATGTATTAGGGAGTTACTTGTTTTTTAAGGTCATAATTTATAAAGGGTTAATTATATAAAGGGTCATCGAGATTGAGAGGTGTATTATGTCTAAAGTCATAATGGTTAGGGATTATAATGTAATTGGGGGATAATATATTTGGGGTCACACTGTGTTAGTTTATCTTTTTTTATTTTAATTTTAATTTCAAGGCTCATAAAGCTTGTTTATTGTGCCTTAAATGATTACTTTTTTTATGTTCATATTGCGTTAAGGGGATTCATAGGGATTAAGTGTTGCATTATTTTTGGGGTCATTGTGGTTATGTTTTACAATGTATAAGGGGGTTAGTGTGTTTAATTTCATACTGTGTTAGGTGGTGATTGCATCAAGGGTTATAAGGGTCAACAATTAGATTTATGGGGAAGTTACTATTTTTGAGGTCATATTCCACTAGAGGGTGATTATGTTAAGGATACATGGGTTATCAATACTTGTATATTGAAGGGTTAATGTGTTCAAGGTCATAATGTGTTAGAGGCTGATTGTGTTAGGTGACTAGTGGGTTAGTGGCTAGGGGGTTAGTGGATTGCAGTGTTAGTGATTTAAGGTTTACATGTTAATTATAGTATTAGTAAGAAAGGATGTTTAGGGGTTATGGCTAAATTCTTGCAAAATGTGAGGCTTCACTTAAATTGTGTTCATTATTTAGTATTTTTCATGGTAGAAATGGTATAGAAAGAGTTAACATTCTTAAACTTGTCTTGTTGTTCATTTTTTCAATTACTCCCAACATGAATATGTGTATTCCATTCTAGTTATGGGGGTATTATTTGACTAGTTCACCTCAACCTTGCATGCTGCATTTGATAAAAATCCCATCAAGCTTTGTCACATATGGAACCAATTTTTCATTTACAATCTCAATCATGTTTGTGCTCAATCGATTTTAAGTAATTGTTGCATGGGCCATGCCTATCTTACTAAGCACAATTTTCCATGGTTGCAAGCTTTGGGAACCTCAAGTAATAAAAGAAACCATCCCTTGAATTTTTATTTATTTATTATATTGCAAGATTATTTAGTCCCATGGTATTGGTTTTTCACTGGAGAGTTTTGGCCCTTATGGGCTTTGTGTTTTATCCTTCTTCCATATTTCCAGTGTATGCTTCAGGGGCTGCTTAGATTTCATGGCTATGTTGGGGTTCCATCAATTTTCACAAGTTGACACCAACTCAAATTCACCTTGGTATGGTTTTTTGTTATATGCATATCCACTCTTATTCCTTGAGTCTAATTTATAACTAGGGATGTATTTGGATATCCCTCCATTTAGATCACTATCATGATTTTATTTGGTCCAATCTTTTATTTGAAGGACTTGGGATCTATATAATCTAATAGGAAATCCACCCTTTTCTAAAATTCTCTTTATATTGGCCTAAATTTCATGGTAATTGATTTTAGGCCATTTTATAAGTTTTATCTATAAGGGATATGGAAGTAAAATTGGGCAAATAATCATCTCATTGTTTCTTGGTTGTTTTAAAAAACTTGAGTATGTTTGGTGTTTTTTTATATGTTAGGAGATTAAATTTGACTTGATTGTATTTCTCTCAACCTTAGGTTCAATGAATATGTTATCTACAAAAATATTTTATTAGTTTCCATATATTTTTAATGGTTTTATTAATGGTTTTATATTTGTTGGCAAGTTTTATTAAGTTTAATATTCATAATTAAAGTTTGCTTGATAGTTTGGTTGATCATGAGTGGGAGCTATAGCTTCTCCCATAATTTTAGGAAATGAACTACCTTTTTGAGGCCACATGTACTCGTTGAGGTTGAAATCTTAGGAGAAGGATGGAACTATTTGGTAGTTTTAGAGGAGTTCATGAGAATGACAAGAATAACCAAAGGCTCCAATTTTCTGTCCATTTTGACACTAAATCCCTCAAATTTATTGAGTTATGTTAAACTAGACACCTATACCTAGGCTAGTTTTGACCCATGGATTGTCCACGTCTTTCTATTTGACCATTATATTAATCATGCCACACATTCCTCTCCTAACATCTAAGTAGGATGTGATTGTGAGTTACCTCTTCCTTCTTCCTCACACTTACACTATGTCCGAGGTGGTTGATGATTTTTTTAATAGTAATCCTCCTCCACCATTACAAACACCTATACCCAAAAGGGATGATGAAGATATTTATGTCTCAAAATCCAATGTTGTCACCTCATTCCCTACTATTCATATAGAGACAACCCAAGCTCCCTACTTCCCCTATTCTATAGTTTTAGCCTCTTTTAAAGAGGACTAAGAAACAACTTGTGAAATTTGTCGTAAGAGTTCAAGTGAGGATTAAAAGAAACCTACCATTTATAGGGTAATAATGAACACGATGAATAGATTATGTGTATTGATCTTGATGATGACTTTAGGTTAAATAATTGATATTTTAAAACTTATTTGTCATGTTATGCATGTTTTTTTAACTATAAATCTCTAGCTAGCAATAACTTTTGAGCTATGGATATCATTTTGAATTGTATATGACGTGATTCAATTTTTGAGACTTTGGTTTTGATGCAAAAATTTATATACATGAATATGCTATTCATTATCATTTTCTATATGTTTTCAATTATCTTGTACACTACCCTTATGATGCATTGGTTTTTACATGATATTTTAATTGTCAATGGTATTTACGTAGATAATAAAATGGATAATGTGGCCACATATGTGACATGATTCATTTTTTGAGACTTTGGTTTTGATGCCACATTTTTATATACATGCATATGCTATTGGTTATGATTTTCTATATGTTTTCAATTATATTGTATACTATCCTTATGATGCATTGGTTTTTTCCATGATATTTTAATTCATTTTAACTATCAAGGTATTTAGGTAAATAATTAGATGGAGAATTCTAATTCATGATTATCATCCTTGTTTATTATAGTGTTTATGAGCATTTATATTGTGATTGTAAATAATATTCAAAAAGTATTTTATGGAGCTAAGAGGGATATTTATACCTACGGGGTTGTAAGGACAATTACCTATTCTATGTCCACTTTTCGAATCTTGCTAGGAAGTTTTGTTCTATAGCCTAAGTAGGCTCGAAAGTTTGAGACTTAATGTCAATATATAAGTTTTCTTAAATTATTGCTTTCTCAACTTGGATGCTACGTGATATTGATTCCATCATTTTTTGTGAGTAATTTTGATTAATTTTGACAGAAAAGAGTCGTGGAGATGAGCAAATGAAGCAAAAAAAGTAAGTGCTCAAATAGGTCAGAAAGAGAGAACAAAATTAAGAAAGCAACAAGTGATTAAAAAAGGATAGTTACATCGGAACTCACAAAGGCCAAGAAAAAAGGATTGAAATGTTGAGTTTGAAGGAATCAAGCAGAAATTTGACCAAGCAGTTTGATTTCATCAAGCTGGATGAGTTGGACCAAATGAAGCGAGCATGAACAAAATCAAAGTGGAAAATATTTATAAATCCACATAGATCAAGCTGCGGGAGAGAGATCAAGAACAAGGTTGACATGATGCTCAAATGAGAACAATTTTTTTTTGATGTACTCTGTTGTAATCTTGCCCTATTTAAATAGTTTTGAAGGAGTTCTAAAAAGATCTTGCATAATTTATGCAGATCTATGATGTAATGACATGGCTCTTTGGAGTATAATATAAAGAATGTTGTTGCAAGGATATGTAATTATGTGTCTCATCAACGAATGTGATTGAGTTATATAACCCTTTTAAATTTTTCCTTACAAGTTCTTTGTTACTTTGCTTTTATGTCTTTATCTATTTCCACATTAATGTTCTTCTGAATGCTTGTGAGTGAATATCAATCTAATGAATAAATTAATTGATAGAATGAATCCTGTTATCATATAAACCTCAAAAAATCATTTAAAATTGTCGAGATGAATGTCGGCGTTATGATATACTACGATATAATCCTTTGTTGGCATCTTGTTGTCAAACCCTGGGTCAACTCACTAAAAATTTTCCTCCAACAAATGGTTCCTTTTCCGATACCCAAAGGTCCATTGGGGTTCTAGATAATGGTGACAATGATTCTTAATAGCATTCAAGAATGGTGGGAAGAGAAACTTGACTCATTTGTCTATCAATAAGATAATTACGGTAGAAAAACCTAGAGTGAGTTAGGGAAGAAATCCTTTTTGAGAGCCTGCATGTGATCAATATGAAATCCTTTGGTGTAAATTACTTGAGGAGTTATATAATTGGTTGAGTAGATTGCAACACAAACTGGGAATTGGGAGACTCGACCAAATATTTAGAACCTAGACCACATTTGATTTGGCTGCTATACATCAAATGGATAACAAAATAACTAGGGACGTTGATTTCTAGGTCCAAGCCGTGTTTTTTCCCCTCGGAAAAAATGTAATTTTCATTAATATTAAGGAAAATTACATGTTGTAGATGTTGTGTGCATATGCAGTTTTTATAGGTTGTAAGCCTGTCAAAAATAAACGCAGATATAAATAAGTTCTCCATGCAGGGAGACAATACTATAGATATGTTCTGTTTAGTTATCAAAATTTAAATTACTCTATGCAGAGAGTATATCCTGTAAATGTAGTTGTATATGTATAAGAAAAATAAATATAAACAGAAAAAAAGCCACATATCATATGATATTGGGCTCCTGGTGAGCCTGTGTAGCATGGTCCATGTAGGGGCGGTGGTAATACTGGTAGTGCTCCCCTTCTCTTTATTCTTGTATCATCTAGATGTCATGTGGCTAAATTGCTGCCTCTTTGGAAAGTTTGTCAGCGAGTGAGTTTCGTTCCCTCCATATATGATGACATGCAAAGTTGTCAAAAAATGATATATATTTATGTACCTCATCCAATATGTGTCGCAAAAGTGTAAGACTGACATGTTGTTGTTTTGTTAATCCAATTGCAAACAATTTTGGAGTCACCAAATACTTGTAGATTCTTGTAGTTTTTTTCAATAGCAAATTGAATGAGATATTTGGCTGTGATGAGATCTGCATAGTTGCTTGTGCCTCCTCCAAGTCCCATTTGAATGTGATAGTAATGGGATTTAGTTAAGTATAGTACACCACCCCACCCGTATCCAGCCTCTTGTGCTAATCCGTCAAAATAAACCCAAGGTTGAGAGTGATCAATGGTTTCAGGGATGATATGTAAAAGTGGAGTGTTATCATCATCATTAGGTATATTACTGTAGTCAGTAAAGAGTCGGGCGATGATGGAGGGCTAGTGGGGGGTGGTGTCCAGAAAGATGATGCGGTTCCTGGCAATCCAAATTTCCTAGCTAATGAGGAGGGGGAGGTTCCTTGTTTTCTGCAGGGATGTTGTTGTCCACCAATTGGCCTCCCTGATAGTTTGACCCCTACATGAGTAGGCTGTAGGAGTGTGTGAGATAGTAGAGTTCCAGAGGTTAGTGGTGATGGGGCAAGAGAGAAATAGGTGATCCACTATTTGTGAGCTGTCTTTACATAGGTAGCACCAAAAGGGCCCATGTTGACCCCTTTTGATTAGGTTGTCTCCAGTCGGGACTTTGTTTTTCATGATTGACCACATGAGCAATCTTGTTCTAGGGGGGGCTTTGAGCTTCCACATTTATTTCCACCATATATCAATATGTTTTGGTCTATGTCTATTGGGAAGGTGAAGATATCCCACTTTGGGAGAGTACCAACCATTTTTTGCAATTTCCCATATAATCTCATCCTCCCCTTCCAATATATGGATGTGAGACTCAGTAAGAACCGATGTGTATGCCCTCCAGAGCTGGTGCCAATGATGAGGTATGTGAAGGCTGTGGGAATATTTCCAAGCTTAGTGTAGGAAGGTAGATCTCTCTTGGTAAGGAATGTGACATATGTGTGTGATGCCAATCTCTTTGAGATGTTGGATTAGTCCTTCAGGTAATAAGTGTGCATTCCCGCATCTTATCCATGGGTCAAGGTTGATACGGACATAAGTCCCATCATAAATTATCCATGCAAGTCTGTCACGAATTAGTGACAATGATTTCAGTACCACTTTCCAGATGTTTGAGATCCCAGATTGGTTCCAGCTTGTCTGTCTCAGCCAAATCATCGACCTTAATGGATCAATGTATTTTGAGGAGGCTACTTTGATCTAGAGACTATTAGTGGTGATTAATTTCCATCCTAGCTTGGCCGCTAGTGAAATGGAGAAATATTCTAGTTGCTTAATGCCCTATCCTCCCCATTTCTTCGGAATGGACAACATATCCCATTTAGCCCATGCAAAAATCCTCCCTGTTTGTTTGCCTTTCACAAGAATCTGCAGCAGAGGTTTTGTATTCTCGAAAGGGTGCCCCTTGGGATCCAAGCAAGTGACATCTAATATACCAATGTGGCCTCGAGGACAACTTTGATAAGCACTAGTCTTCCTGCTCTGGTGAGATACTTGCAATACCATATATTAAGTCTCCTTTCTAGCTTAGAGATCAACCATGTCCAGTCAGCTATTTTGTAACCGAGTGGCTTCAGCTTGTATCCCAAATATCAGAGGCCTTCATCTAGCTACAACAGGGTGAATGGGAATCTTTGTAGTGTGAACTAGATCTCATGTGTTGAGCAGTCAGATACGGTAATGGTGGATTTTGAGTTATTAATAGTCATGCTAGTTGTAGTTTTGAAAAGGTTGATAGAAAGCTGTATAGTAGTAAGATCTCCTAATCCCCCATTAAGGAAAATTAACACATCATCCACAAAGAGGAGGAGCGTTATCGTGCATCTGTCCGTGATCTTGATACCTGTTAGCTTGCCTCTGAGGTGCATATCCTTAAGTAGTCTACTGAGCCCTTCCATAACCAGTAGGAAGAGTAGGGGTGATAAAGGGCATCCTTGCCGAGTCCTCTTTCAAAGAGGAAGAAAGGAGAAGCAACACAATTTATCAAGACACTAAAGGATATATTAGTGATATAACATAATTATCCATTTTATAACTCCCACAGGAAATCCTAAATGAGTAAGGAGCATTTAGATATATAGCCAGCTTACATGGTCGAATGCCTTATATAGATCAGCCTTAAGAATCATACCTTTGATTTTATTTGTTTGTATTGAGTGCAATACCTCATGGGCCATTCCTATAGCTTCATGTATCTATCAATCTTGCAAGAAGGCAAACAATTTAGAGGAGATGTGGGTAGAAAGAATAGGGCGGAGGCAATTAGCAATGATTTTGGAAATGATTCTGTATATGAAATTGCACAGGGAAATGGGCCGTAAATCATTGAAATTTATCAGATTGTCTGATTTGGGGATGAGAGCGATAAAAGTGGAATTGATGGCCCCATGCATTGATCCAGATATCCTGCATTCCTCGATGACCTTGAGTAAATATTGTCCTAGGATATCAAAAAAACCAAATAGAATTCCACCGACTAGCCATATGGGCTGGGGCTCTTGTCTTTCTTAAACCATTTCAGAGTGGCCTCCAGTTCCCCAAGAGTGACTTCTCTATTTAGATCCATAGCATCTTCTTGCTCGATAAACCAAGGGAAAAGTTGTGCTACCCTTATAATCTTAGCTAGGGTGGCATTAGGAGGAGCCTGGTAGACTTGTTTGAAATGTGAGGTGGCGAGAGTGGCCAAGTGAGGAAGGTGTCTACCTCCCTTCCCTGCTCATTTTTTAGCTTCCAGATAGTGTTGATTGCCTTTCTTCCATTTGCAAATTTATGGAAGAATTTAGAGTTGTCATGTCCTTCCTCCAGCCATATCGCTCTGCTTCTCAGTCTCCAAGTTTCCTCCCTTTCCTTAAGCCCCCGTTTGGTTGTTAAGGCTATAAGCTTATCCCTGTGATCATTTGATGGGAAGAGACCCCCGCTTTCTTCCTCCATATCAACAATTTCTAATTCAATGTCTCTTAATTATTGTCCCTCTTGTATCCTCTTGTTATGATACCAAATCTTTGATAGCTTCTTCAATTCCTTTAGGTTATTGACGAACCCATCAGTCATATTCCTTCCAACAGCAGGCTGGTGGGCCTTCCAAAAATCTGAGACCAGGCGAATATAGGTATTATCCCTCAACCAGGAGGAGTTGAAATTGAAGGGGGCTCATGGCTTACTTATCTCTCCCTAGATATCAAGGTATATCAGCAAGTGATCTGATAATCCACCCAAGCCAACCCATTGACGGTAAGTGTATCCTTGCTCCAGAAATTGCCCCTTGATAAGGAAGCAATCAAGCCTCTTGGAGAATCCTCCCCACCTCTTATATTCCTCCAAGTCGGGACTAACTTTGCAGATGGGATGTCAATGATACCGTGTGTTTCTAGGAGTTGATCAAAGAAGACAGATCGAGGATCGACTTGAGCATGGTGCCCCCAAGACTCAGAGAATCCAAGAGAGAAGTTTAGGTCTCCACCCAGAATGATATTGTCTGGTTGCAAGATATTGGTTGACAGAAGATGCTTCCAAAAGTTCTCTCGGTGGTGGCAGGGCCTGTGGGCATTCAGTAGTCTGATTTCAATTTCCAGCTCAGTAGAGAAAGTATCCACCCCAATGAAACCAATGCCACCCCAGATCTTGTCAGCTTTATGGAGCGAGAATTATACCCTAGGGAAATGCCTATGGAGCTGCCACTTACATCAATGGCTTGGAAATGCCACCATGGAAGCATGGATTCCAGGAGAGGGGAAATGGCATCGTCAACACCCAGGGTTTCTTGTAGGAATAGAATGTCAATCGGATCCTTTTGGAGAAGTCTTCGCAGTGCTAATTTTTAATCGGGACTACCAATCCATCAACAATTGAAGGAGAGGACTTTCATGGTGGAGACAACTCCAAGGGGTTTTGTGCTCTAAGGACCCTATCAAGTGTAAGTTGTTTTCCCAAGGAAACCTCCATCCCTGCCTGCTGTTTAGCTTTTGACAGGGAGGATGGTCTACCTCGAGGGAGCTTCAAAGAGGTGGAGGGAGGGACTAGTCCAATGCCTGGAGCATCTGGAGCCCGAAACCTAGAAAGTAAGCGGAGGTGGTATCGATGGGGGATGGGATTAGTACTGAGATTCAAATCTGATGGCACTTCCTCTAGGAAGGAAGGGGGGGTACATGATATAGTAGGTGGAGGGGAAATCGGGGGACATTCAAAGTGATTGAGGTTGAATTGCTAGGTAACAGGGCTCTGCTAAGGTCCCATATCTATATCATTATGTGCAGAAGAACTACTAATTGATGCAGAGCAAGGGACATGATTCAACATACCCGAAGATAGCGCGACTCCAGTGGCCACCTTAGACCTGGTCAATGGAGGTGAAGGAGGCCGAAGAGGTGTTTTCCTGGGCTTCTTCGATGTTGTCAAGACCGGCCTGGATCCAACTACATCTGTGTCGATTTGATCTACCTCATCCGAGTGATTCTCTTGTGTCTTAGCTTTCAATGAGGGAGATGACTTCCCCTTGTACCCAACCTTTGATTTCGTTAGAAGAGGGCAATCTTTGTAGAGGTGTCCGACTCTGTGGCATCGTCTGCACCAGAAGGGGACTCCCTCGTAGTCTAGGATCTGGGTACGATTGTAATTCCTCTAGAGTAGGGTAACTTGCTCCTGTAAACCTCCTCGGATGTCCAAGTGTACCAGAATTCGAGCATAGGCCATAACCCCAGTGGAGAGGTATGATCTATCATAATCAAGGTAGGTGCCCAGGGAGTTCCCAATTCTCCTGAAGATGTCCTCAGTCCAAAAATAGAGTGGCAAACCAGGGAGATGAACCCAAATTGGCCCAACCCGAAGTTGTTCTCTTTCTGGGTCAAAAAGTGGACTCCACCTCCTTAGCATAACCGGGGCTTGCTCAATGTGCCAGAAGGAGGACAATACCCAAATAGTATGTTCTGATTGCACAAAACGTAGAGAAAACCAACCACGGACAAAGGTATGAACGAAAGGTAAATCAAACAGATGATGGCCCAAGATTTCTACGACCCATTGCTTTAGTCTTGCTGCAGAGTAATTGCATCCCCTAACTCTGCCCACCAAGACTGTCGCCGCCAACTGCATGGTATCTTGCCACTGACAGTCCTCCTCCTAGTCGATAAAAACTTCTTGTCCCTTGGAGTTAACACACCTCAACTTCTTTCCAGGTCTTGTCTCTGTGGCCTCTGCACACCCTTGAGCTTTGTTGAAATTAGGGTTTGTAGGGTTAGGGTTAGGGTTTGGTGGTGTTGGGCCAGGATCAATTGGGAATCCAGTAAGAAAGGCATCGGGGAGGGGGGGAACACTCGAGTAGTAGCCGGAGGGGGGAGCAGGAGCCGAGGTCAGGATAATGGGAGTATAAATGGGAAAAGCCACTCCCTGCAGCGACTGTGAGGGATAATGCAAGGCGACAGAGGGTTGGGGTGAGGAGAGGCTGGAAGAACAAGCTGCCTGATCAGGGCCAGAGATCCTGGATGCAAAATGATGGGGGATTGGTGCCAAGGGAGGAACGTCAAAGGGAAGCCAAGAAGATGACACTTCTGACAGGTCGATGACTTCACTGTTCAGACCCGTGAGCTACGGAAGCGGAATAATAACCTTGGTAAATCCTCTGCTAAATGGGAAGTAAACCTTGGAGCTGGACTGCCTGCCAAAAATGGATATGCCTTTGAGGGGGTCCTTAGAGTAGTCTATTAGGTCAGTCTCCATTATTTCCCTGGGGGTTACGCCAGCTGCCACCATTTTCTGGAGTAACTCTCATAGGAAGGGACCAGACATCAGTGAAAGTTTAATGAACGTTAGTGTTCAGTCACGGTGGTGGGGGGTAAGGTAGGCACGCGTCGAAACGGAAGGAACGTAAACTGTGGAGTCGAGCGACTGCAGGGAATAGGCCTAGGCTAGCGAAGGCATGTACCAATTGTACAAAAGAGGCCCTACCCCGTGTTAGGATGTGGATGCGCCAGGGAAGTTGCCATCTAGGTCCAAGCCACGTTGGAAGGTTATATTATTGAATTCGCTTAAGAGAATCACCAATTATTCTCTAAATCTGAAGCAATGTTTAAGTATGGACTATAGAGTAGATGTCCCAAAGAAATTACATTTTGGATTAAGGTCCTTATGGTGGAAGAAAGATTACTTCCATTCCAAGAAACCAATATGGCAAGGTAAAACCCTTGCACTAGGGGTAGGGTTTATGGGAGAGATGCTAATTAGTTTCAAAATATGAAGGGACGTTGCGATGGATGCAAAAGAGTTGTGGAAGACATAAGAAATTAGACCAATTAGAAGTACAAGGATAACTAATGAATGGAGGGAGTGTAAATTGCATGAAATTAGGAGGAGATGAAGAGAGTTTCAATAGATAGGTGAAGTTTTGAGTAGCGCAAGGTTGTGGGTAGGAGGAGTAGGCAACCCAGAGTTTCAAAACAAGGAAGTAGGTGAGGGATCAAATTCTAGCGCAATGGGAGGAGCTAGAAGCAGTGAGGAAGAAGGTCAAAATAGGAATATTGGAGCCTACTAGGAATCAAAGGAAGTCTAAACACCAAGAACAACAAGACAACTGGTTGTGATGATTGGCCATAATACTCTCATGGATAAAAAGATGTTTCATAATAAGAAGGTTATTTCAAGAGAATGATTCTATTGTTATAAAGAGAAGCCCACAAAGAAACAACGTAGTTGGATCTCTCCCTAACCTTCCCCTGGTACTTTATCAAAATCCTATTAGTTAAAAAATTGAAGTTTCAGAAAGTTCATAAGGTATATGCAACTAGTATTTATATTATTTTTAGTAGCTTTAGTGGTTATGGTGGTAGTACTCAGTCACAATCTACAATTTTTTTGCAACCTAGTTTTCAAGGATTTATTCTAGTTCTTCCTGGTCATATCTCAATCGCTGGGAACATAGTGGGGTCATTTACTTGGTATCTTGAGTTTTCAGACTAAGGAGATTAAGATGCATAACAACATTGGTACCTATGTGAAGCCATTTGGAGGGCTAGACAGACCCTTGATGATTCCAAAATTTTTGAATTTTAGACTACTTTGTGGGATAGGGCTCTCAGATTGTTTATTAAGTGATCAACTATAACTCCAAAATTGACCTAAAATTTAGTTAAATAAGAGTTCATTAAGGAGCATAAAATTCCTCAAATAGAGTAGATGAGTTTAGCTAAATTATGGGATCTTAAATAACGCGAGGGAGAAATTGCATGGGTATGAATGCAATATTTCAAAGATGTAGTTGGAAATATCACCTGTCCTATTCACTCACATCGTCAAAAGGATTGGTTCAGTAAGGCACAATTTTCGCTAACCAAAATTCCTCTAACACAACATAAGATTGACACCATACAAGATGATTTGGTATATGCCATTAATATAGAGGCCATGGTGGGATATCCTTATGATTATAAAGTAGTATTTTATTCAAGTGACCTTGTTATCATTGGACTACAACATCAAATTGTTGATATGAGAAAAAGATTGAAGGATATGAACACTATAAGGACTTGTCATCCACAAGTTTGGGGTACTATTTTTCATGTTGAAGGGAGTCATGCTATTGAGTTCCCAAATCCACGTAGTTCAAGACCTGCTACAATACCAATAAGACCATTTCCACCATAGTTAAGACGTTTTAGAGGAGTTGCACAAGTTTTGACAAGTGTTTCTTATCAAGGGCACACCCAATACCACACATTTTCTAACCAACAAGGTATGTATACTAATGATTATTGTGAGATATTTCGTACTTATGGACATGCTCCTCAACTTTTTCCATTATTGTCGAAGTATTCTAATATTCCCATTAACATGCTTTTTGATTTTTCTGGGTCTCCCACCCACCTTACAAATGAATGTAGAGATTTGGATGCTCTTGCTAAGTGCTTAGACCATACTACATTTTGGGTCAATGAATCTCCTCAAGGGAGAGGAGGAGGCAAATTAAGGTGAGTAAGGACTGGAGGTAGAGGTCTAGTTTGGTGTTATAACTATGATCAAGGGGGTCATGCTTCTTGAGACTTCCCATTACCAAGGAGGCCCTAGTGTTCTCATTGCCGAGTAAATATTCATGCTATCGAAGATTGTCCAAAGCTAATTACTTGATGGGAAAAATGCAATAGACAAAGGCGTGCCAACTTGATTAATGTAGAACCAATGGGGCCTGAAGAAATGCAACAACCCAATATTAATATTATTACTAGAGGAGGAAATCACACTGGATTTGACAAAAAGACACCTAAGCAACCTATCATTATAATATCAACATCGCCAAATAAATCATATTATCCACTTTAGCAGAAAGAATATGATAAGGATGCTATTGAGATCTTCAAGCAACTAATTTCCTCTTATAGTCCCCAAGTAAAATAGTAGGAAAAGGGTTAGATGAGGATTCCTCGACCTCCGCAAGAGGAATCTCAACCAATTATGGAATGGTGTAAGCCATTTCTACATATTATGAACGAAAAATAGTTATCTGGATAGTTTCACAAGAAACTGAGAAGTGTTGTAAAGGATGAAGAATTCTCAAACAACCCATTTTTTCCAACTTTCCACAATGACATTCCAAACATGTCTGCCACAATAAGCATGATGCACACATAAGTATTTATCAAATCAAATATGCTATTTTAGACATGGGATTTGATATTAATATCTTGCCACAAAAAACTTGGGAAGTATTAGGAAGGCGTAAACTAATAGCCTCTCCTATTCAGTTGCATATGGCCAACCAATACTGCATTCTCCCTATTGGCTTCTTAGAAAATGTGGAAGTTGATATTTCCAGAGTGAAAACATATGCATAACTCGAAGTCATTGATATCATGGGTGAAAAGGATCCTTATCAAGCCTTATTGGGAATATACTGGGCATTTGAAAACTATGCCATTGTTGACCTCATTCAAGAAACTATGACTTTTGAAGTGGATGGAGTCATAGTTATTCAACCATTGGATCCCTTTCAAGGTCTAATATTTACATGGATTGTTGATGATGCAAAGGAGGCTAATGTTATGTATCAACTGCATCAATTAAATACATGGAAGAGGGAGTATTACATTAATCCTACATTAGATGAGTCCCGTAGTTGGAGGAGTTTCCAACATACTAAAGTTGGTTCAAATGTTGCATTAGGTGACTGGTAGTAGGGAGATCATGAGTTACACTCTAGATGGTGCACAACTATTTGTTGTGCTAGACAGATTGGTACAAAGCTAAGGAAATTCCCTAATTTTAATGGTATTGGCTAAGTTTCCAACTTTATTAAAGAAATTGAGCTTCACAATGAAGAAAATCAGAGGATTCCCTTAATGGATTCTTCTTTGCAAGCAACCCCTGTGATATGGTGGGGAGCTCATCAAAACAAATTCCAGAATTGGGATTCTGCTAAGTTTGATGTGCTATGCTGGTTCATTTTTCTTGAAAATAGCTTGGATTCAATCCCTATATATGATGGTTATACTAGCCCCTAGAAGCATGTCCAGATTTGTAGCGCTGTTTGGAAAATAGCTAGGTTTCCTGCTAAGTATTGGCTGTCTCAAATTATTCATACAATAGGCACATTTCCACAACCCTGGTATTTAAAAGGATAAATGAAGAGACAAACAACTAGTTGGGATGCGTTGATAACTCAACTCTATAGTTATTTTTCCTTTTCAGATGAGGATGCATAGATAGATGAAGTCTCGAAAATAATTAAGAGGGTATTATTCCCTACTAGAAATCCAATTGCTAAATTCAAAAACAATGTAGATCGCAGAAGTACATAAGAATCATGATTCCAAGAAGTTTTCACTTGTGCTAAAATTAATAAAGAACCTGAAAAATGTGTTTTAGAGGAACCAAGGATTTTTTCATTCAAGATGGTTTTTCTAGATATCACCAAGTTTGCATTGCATAGGAGGATAAAAGGAAAACCACTTTTTATCACTAAATGGAGTTCATATGCTTATCATGTTATGCCGTTTGGTCTTAAGAATGACCCAACTATCTTTTTTAGAATAGTTATTGCTACATTCAAGGAGTATATTCATAAATTTCATGAGTTTTATATGGATGACTAGATAGTCTATAGTATTTTGAAAAACAAATCTAGTCTTTGAGGGTTATGCTCGATAGATGTAGGCAGTTGCAAATTTCTTTGAATTTGAAGAAGTGTAATTTTGTTGTGCCATTAGGTACGTTGTTGGGACATATTATATGCAAAAATGGTGTATGTGTAGATCTTGCTAAAGTTTTAGTAATCTTGAACATGCCACAACCTACAAGCTTTAAACAATTGTAGTCCACATTGGGGCATAAAGGTTATTATCATATATTTATCTACAAATATGCTCTAATTACTGCGCCATTGGAGAAGCTAGTGAAGAAGTCCGGACACTTTATACGGACTGCTGAATGTTATGTTGCAATTGATGCTTTGAAAGAGAAGCTTGCAAGTGATCTAATTCTAGTCTATCCAGACTAGAACAAAGAAATTCATGTGCAAATTGATGCATTTGGTATTGCTCTTGGTGCCATTTTGGCACAACCCGATGAAGGTAACCTTGATCACCCTATTTATTTTGGCAGCATAAATCTTTCTAATGTTGAAATAAATTATACAACAATTGAGCGAGAGGCTATTGCTATGGTATATTCACTTCAAAAGTTTAGACATTATTTACTTGGAGGTCCTTTCAAGTTCTTCACTGATTACTCTGCGTTGAAATATCTTGTCAACAAACTTGTTTTGGAAGGAATAATATGTAGATGATTTTAATTTCTTTATGAATTTTATTTCGAAGTTATTTTAAAGCCAGGCCGTACTAATGTTGGTCCAGATCACCTTTCTCATTTAGAGTTTGGGGAAGCGGGAGGATCAATTACCTGATGCCAATTTGTTTAGAATTGAAGCTGCACCAGACTATGTTGAAGTCATTGCACCATTCTTAGCAACTGATAAGTGTTTATATGGTTATTCCGCTACACAAAAGAAGCATTGGGTGGTGTGAGAAACATATTGCCAGTTGATTTCAGGTGAGGTATACAAGATGGGGCTTGAAAAATATATTGTGTAGATGTATCCTAAACCATGAGAGGGATGGTGTCTTGTGGGAATGTCATTGTGGTGTTGTGGGAGGTCATGCCAGAGGAAAAGAAAACATAAGAAAAGTTTTGCAGGCAGGACTATGGTGGCTGATATTATTTAAAGATGCAAAGGAGTATGCTAAGAATTGCGATGTATGTCAGAGAGTTAGAAGGCCTTCTCACCGAGATGAACTCCTATTACATCTAGTAGCATCTCTTCAAGACTTTGAAAAATGGGCTATTGATTTTTTTGGCACCATAAACCCTTTTGCGTGACATTCACATGCTCGCTATAACATCACTGAAAATGATTACTTGATGTTTTGGGTTGAAGTTTCTCTTGTTAGAGACTATATTTCTAGTATTGTGACCTAATTCATAATTTAGAATAGTATTACAAAATTTGGATGTACAAGGAGCCTGGAAAGTGATTAGGGATCACATTTTGTTAATGAGACTTCTGCGGCTCTGACACGATGGTTCCTGATTCAACATCAGAAAATTACTCTGTATCATCTCAAGCCAATGGAACAATAGAAGATTTCAATAAAATATTGGAGGAAGGACTCATAAAAGTAAGCTCCGCTAACAAGGATGATTGGGACGAGAGAGTTCTTGTTACACTATGGTCTTATCACACTACTGTCAAAATATTGCACAAATATACTCCTTTTCAACTTGTACATGGTAGAGAAGCTATAGTACCTACTGAGTTTATTGTTCCGAATTTGTTTATTGCACAAGCCACCAAGATGTATGATGATGAGTCCATTGCAGAACGGTTACAAGAAATATGGGAATTGGATGTGAAATTTTTTCTAGCATATTTCCATTAGAGCTTGAAAAAGGATAGGCATAAACCCTAACACGATCGACATATCAAGTCCACAACTTAGAAGGTGGGAGAACAAGTTTTTCTATATGATAGTATCTCAAACATCTTGGAAAATTACAAATGCATTGGTTGGGTCCTTTCATTGTTGCATAAATATGAGAATCTAGAGCTGTAAGGCTACTCTAACTTGATGGAGTTATCTTTCCTAGTTGGGTGAATGAATCAAGCTCTACTATGGACACTAAATTCATTTTTTTTGACTTCTCTCCATTCAAGAGCGCAAGTTAGGTTTAGGATTAATTCAGTTGCATCATTTTTTTAGTTAGGTTAGTTGCGTCAGTTATGTGTTATGTACTTTAGTTTCTCTCTACCGTAATTCATTGTGGTTGGGGGCGTATGAGTCACATATCTATCATTTATTGCATCAATTAATGTTAGTATTTTCAATTATCGAGTCTTTTCCATATAAAACGCAAATTTTGTTGATTCAATTTCTAGTTTAATTCATTGAAGTACCTTAAGCTATGTCTTGTTTTTGTGTCGCATCCCTTTTTGTCATTTATGTCTTGTCTTGTGGATTTGTGTTTTGACTCTCATGATCTTCCGAATTGACCCCGATTTTGTTGAGTTGTCTCATTTAGTGTCTAACAGTCGAATGCATTATTGTAATGTTCCATTTTTTTTATAAGTGTCAGACATGGAAGAATTTTTTGGAAACACTGAGGGGGGTTGAATCAATATTCCTTAGCAATGACACTTTTAAATCTTTTTAGAGCATTAGTTAATATTAAATTATTATTAATGTTTATGTAGTAATAACAATAAATAAAATAACATATTAGGCACAAGAGTTTTAGGCAGAAAACCCCCTCCAGGTCAAAATCCACCGAACACTTTTATAATAAATTCTTTAATCTTCAGCCTTAACTGAAACGAAAGCAACACATTCCTAGAATTATAGAAAAGCATTCTTCTCTAGCTCACACTGGAAATATGCCCCAATGCCCTGGTTTCTTTAGTAATCAACTGAATGGATGCGCCAACACCCTAGCGAGCCACAACTCACCCTAGCACCACCCTACCACCCTGAAGTGTTCACAGGCCCCAACCTGTAGGCGACTTCATAAACCTTCCTAGTATCTCCCTGGTACCCTATAATGACTAAAATAAAACAAGACAGTGGATTCCCAAACCAGGGACAACAATCCACGATATAATAAGATGTACAATGATTTTCATTTACTTGACCAAATACCCAATCACTTTATTACCTGCAACCCAACCATGAAATCATCCCAACAGTGACTCCTATACCTCCCAACACTACCTCTTCGACTCTAGGAAGAATGACTCTTTTACAATATTTACAATGATGACTCTTTTACAACTTTACAATGATGACTCTTTTATAAATGATTCTTTTACAACTTTACAATGATGACTCTTGGCCTTAACAATACTTCGCGATATCTGGATGGCTATCATGTCTTCAAGGATGACCCAATGCAATGCTTCCTTTGATTTAATACTTCTACTCTTGAATTCTTGCTTGATGTTGTACTTGAATATTCTTGTACCTACATGCAAAATTTTCTTGGCGAAACAAATCCCCCCAAAAAAAAAACAAAATACCCTTCAACTTGCGTCTGCCTGCAAAACACATGTAAGTGCATAATAATAAATAAATACAAATTGAAATTACAATGCATACCTAAAGTGTTCTTGTCACTTTTGTTGTTGACTTGTTGCAGCAGTAGACAAAGACTCCTACTCTTGATATAGGCCCAAACTCTATGTAAGACTATATCCAAAACTGACATGAAGATATATACAATAAAAACTGATGACAAACCCTAGACTTGCGATGGACAAAGTTATAAGTACAACAACATAGACCATTCTATAAACTATGACAACATAAGTAACATGAACTTACAACATCATATAGATTTAGCAGACTTGGTGTAGCATCAAGAATATGTAGCATCAAATGTGTAGTATCAAGAACAAGACATCCAAAAAACTGACTGTGACATATAGAGACATAGAGATATAACCGAGACACTATATATACTTACATTGTCCTGAAAGAACATATTTCAGAGATGATACTCAAAATTCAAATGTAAAATCTAATCATACATACCTTGCTGTAGGAGACTTACCCTTGAATGTTGATGTGTGGTCCTTACTGCAGTGATCCTTGAATGCATGATTTTTCTTGCTTTCTAGGAGCTCAATATTGAATCTGTTGTATCTATGAAATTTCGGATCACCAGGGTCTAAAATTTCATCCTGTGGTAGCCCTATGAGTCCTCTTTCTAACCCCACATGCCTAATCAAGATTGGATTCTTCAAGAAAGAGTTATGCCCAATCTCCCACGATGACCTGATTATATACTAGTTCAGTAGAGTGAACTTGTACGAAGTGCCAAGTGTCACTGTTGTGACCTTCGGCCCTGAAAAAATACCCAAAAAACTAAAGTCTGTCCTCATTCTATCACTATTTACAAAATTTGAATCCAATGCTTAGAGAGAAGGTTATTACGATTTTCCCAAAGTCACCTGTTTGACATGGAATTCTAGAGCCTGTAAAAACCCTAACTTTCGCAGGTCATATATCCAAAATTATAATGAAACAAGATCTGAAATTTGGTCACGAGGTTCATAAAGATTTCAGCTCAAATATGTTTTATTTTCAGCTTGTGGAGTTTCTCAGAAAAAAAGTTATAGCAAAAATTCCACGATGACCTGTTTGAAGCCACAAAATCCCTACTAGAGGAGGATATGAGGGTCACTATTTATATGAATGTCTTGAGATTTATTATTATTATTATTGATTATTGAATATTCAATTATTGCAACCAATTATGAGAGCCATTCCACAACCCCTTAGGGTTTTAGCCTACTAACTGGGGTTACTAACTTCAAACATAAATATCTCTCAAACCGTGAAGAATTACGTGGTATGAAATATATCAACGGAAACATCTCGACGAGTAGAATTCATCTAGAAGATCCTTGACTCAGAATAGAGTAAGTTATCAAGTCAAAATGCCCATGAAATATCAGGATATCCCCTGGTGCTGCTTGGATTGACATCAATGGCAACCACTGATCAACATCATTATCACTCATTTGTGTTTCATATTTTCCCTAGTCTTTCACCTTGGCTTCTGCATCCCAACCCTTTGTGCCCAATGTCTGCCTATGTCTACCTGTTCATTTTGTTTGCAGTCATCGACCTTCCATTATGGCTTGCCCCGCTAAGAAAACCATTCCTTTTTACTTCTCTGACACTATTGAGACGATGGATGAGATATTGGGGAAGTACAAAAAGGCATTCTTGGTTGATAATGATTTGTTAGAACCAACTTTGTTTCCATCTATTCATCTAGAAGTATATAGGCATTCCAACTCAATTCCATCTGGCAAGATTGTCTAAAAAATTAAGCCAGAATTCCAACCATCACATAGGTCTACCATCATGAAGCTATGGGATTTTCCCATATTTGGAACCGCAGATGAATTTATGTGGTGTACAAAGTTCCTTGTTAGCAGAATTCATAATGGCTCTCTATGGTTGGATAAAGAGTACCCAATTCATGTCGATGAAATTTAGAAGCTCATTGGGTTGTTTATGCATGGTTAATGTGTTTCAACAATGTTCAAGAGTACATCAAAGCGCATCAAGGAAATAGGAGATAATAATCTTTATGAAAAATATGGCACTAAACATAAAGGTTGCACAACTATCTTTAACATTATTAACAATGACAGGGTCAAGTTTGTATGCTATATAATTATGGGGAAAGTCACGTGACATTACAAAAAGGGAGAATGCACATTGAACACCATTTATGTGGCCAAATTTTGTGTACAGGGCACACCACTAAATTGATGTAAGTTTTTGATGGATGAGCTCTTTGTTGCATGTGAGGATGTCTATAAGAGGGCCATTTACTCTATTTATGGATATCTAATAGTAGCTATTGCGATGATGAAGTGGTGTACCTCGAAGGGTTAAAAGATGGAAGAGATACTAGATGACGAAGCTCTTTTCTCTTACGTATGATCCATGGAAAGCCTGGGTTGATTATGCAAATAACACCTATAATGAGAAAGCATTTGAAGATTTGTATAATAATATGATCAACACCACGATGACCATTTGGATACCCAAACCTATTTTTTACAAGTACTTCTACCAAATGTGGTTTGACATTGACCAAAAAAACACATATGTCTGAACTAAAGTAGTTCTCAAAGACACCTTCAAGATGTGGTCATTTCCATATTAAATGTCAGAGGAATCATTCCACTATGAAGTCATGTCTTGACCACGAATTCAATGACTGTAGAATCCTGCAGGGAAAATTTACTCTCTTGTTAGCTTGATGCCACACAACTTATCTTTTGATGCTCCATCATCATCCTGAAAGCACTTGAATGCACATGAGTTTGACTTCTAGCCTCTCATGAAGTGCTCCAAGAATGTATGTCCTCTCTCAATGCCACCATCTCTATTGTGGAATCCCTGGTAAGTCCACCTATAGCAACCAATTCTATCCCTAATTTTGTTCCTTATCAGCGTAGGACATTTAAACCTCTAGCTCTACCTTTCATTTCCATGAGTCAATTATCTCCAACACCTACTCTCATTTCCGATGTTGATCCTACTATTTACACACCTTTTTATCCCATTTTCCTCACATCAAAACCCCTAGTTGTTATTGTGTCTCGAAGTTATACTTGCTTTACTGATCCCTCTACCATTATATACATCCCTCCTGATGAATGGGAAGTCCCTATCCAACATACAACTATTTTTGAAGAACACACTATCCCTTCACCCACTGCATCTCCACTACATAGTCTTCCTACATCACCAAGGACAACTACATCTTCTGGCACTATTTCCAACCATCCTTCCCAACATTCTAACATTGAGGACACCACTGATAAAATTCCAGAGACAATTCCAATGCCATCTGTACAGTCTCTATCTGCATCGCAATGAAGAACATGCCACCCCATTTCTTTAGCAGAGTTCTCTCTCTTTGTTTGATATTATAGTTATTGCAAGGGAGTATTGCATTTGTGTGCCCAAACCCTTGATATCTTTCCCCTTCTTCCTTCTCATGTGATTTCCAAATTCCAAGATCTCTAACAAGAGCATGATTATGTGCCAAACACTTCACCGCAAGGGCAATCTGAGAAGTCTGTTGTGAGTGGAAAACCATTGCATGAAATATTTCCACCTGTTGACAATATTTCTACTTCAGATCTCCCGCATTAGTCATCAGAACAAATCTTTCAATTAATCAAAACCTCGCCAGTCCAGTTGGCAGATTGCTTAACTGTTGCTAATTCTAGATATAATGAATTATAATCTCACATGATCAGAAACAACAAGAAATTATTATTATTATTGAGGAACGTGATCAGTTGCGCTTGGAGAAAGAGTAGCTGGAAAAACAAGTTGAAGACATCATGCCAAAATTCAACAATTGTGGCCAATAATTTAGGACTATGCCTCTTCTATGTCAAAAAATATCTCTTCATATGAGCCTATGCAATGTCTTGAATATATTGAGACCACTTGTACAAGCCTAGTTGCTGCAAACATGGATTTGCACAAAATTATTTTCAATCTGCGAGCATCTACCTCTGATCCTATAACATAATTCCAGAAGCAGATCAATGAAACCATTGAACAAGGCTCCAACCTTTGAGACATGATTCATCAGTGCACGCGAGGTTCCTAGGAGATTTTTTGTCAAGTTCATGATTGGCCATGATTTCTTTCTAAATGTAATCGACCTCTATATTAGTTGCGAGAACATATCAAACACTAGATGGAGCAAGCTCTTGTAACTATAGACCTGGTGCAACAAAAACCGTTCTTTGATCAATCTGAAGAAATTGATAAGAAAATTCATGGATTGGAGGAGGATTCACACAAGACCAAGACTATTCTCCTAGACCTAGAGCCTTCTGACAAAGCCAAATAGATGCAACTCTGCAAGCTCAATTTTGATGCAGATGCTTAGTAGAGAACTTTGCTTGCTTCACGCCCCAAGAAACTAGCTATGGAGACTACAACCTTATTCAATGACAAGGTCACTACTTTGCTCGCTGCATGGAAAGATGTGGTGGATGACTATAGTAGTTTTAAGACTCAAATTTTGAATATCATTCCATATCTGGGTCCTTCGTTTGAAGGAGAAGCATCTGTTCAAGAATAAGGCACAATAACAGTGATTGCGCAACCACAAGAAGGACCAAGCGCAGAAGTAAGAGATTGAATTGAGGGTGAATCAATATATAATGTCGGGGCTTGTCGGGTCCTTTGCCTTTTATGAGTAAGTTTGATTAGTTTTGACAAAAATGATCCATGGAGATAAGAAGCACAAATGGAAAAGGTAAATTATCAAACAAGGTGAAAAGTGGGAATAGAAAGAAGAAAGCAACAAGTGATAAAAAATGGCAGTTACATTGGAACTCACAAAGGTCGCAGAAGCAGGATTGAAATTCCGATTTCAAAGGAATCAAGCAAAAAGTTGATCAAGCAATTAGATTTCGTCAAGCTGGCTAATTTGGACAAAATCAAGTTAGCATAAAAAAAATCAAGGGGGAAAATCTATATAAATCTGTATAGATTAAGATGTGGGAGATGGATCAAGAACAAGGACAACATGCTACTGAAATGAGAACTGAAATATTTTGATGTACTTTGTTGTAATCTTGTCTTGTTTAAATAGTTTAAAAGGAGTTCTGAAAAGAATATTGTGTAGTTTCTGTAGATCTATGTTGTAATGACTCAACCCTCTAAAGTATAATATAAATGAGGTTGTTTTGGGGATCTATAAACATGTGTCTCATGAATGAATGTGATTGAGTTATGTAGCCCTTTAAAAAATTTCCTTACGGGTTCTTTGATATTTTGCTGCTATGTAGTTATCTATTTCCACATTAATTTTCTTCTAAATGCTCATGAGTGAATATCATTATGATGAATAGCTTAATTGGTAGAATGAATCTTGTTACCATCTAAACTCTGACACATCATTTAATAGTCTTGGCATGCCTGGAATGAGACTTTCCTCCCTTGTAGAGGATTAGAAATACCGACATTATGCTAGACTATGACAAACTCCTTTGTTGGCACCCTGTGGTCAAACCTTGGGTCAAATTTCTAAAATTGTTCTGCCAACAAGTTTATCATTGATTTATTTTCCATTATCCCTCTTATTGACAATTTTCCTAGTATATCATGAATCCTAAAAAACTATTTAGGAACCTAACATAATTTTCTCACCTTTCTATAATGGCCAGAAACCCATAAATATATGAAATTTACCTTTCATTGGACATTGAGTTTCCATGGGGGTTTTGAAAATGGTATATATATATATTATAATATATATATATATATATATATAATATATATATATATATTATAATATATATATATTATTAAACATTAATTAATTACTCTTGATGCCATGAGCCTAAAATAGTTCACGACATATAAATTAGATAGAATTAAGTGTCTAGGGGAGTTGTGAAAAGGAGGAAATTTTAAAATACTAAATCTGAACGACCTTGTAATTGTGAAATGTCATCAAGACATGGCTATGGAGTGATTGTTGTCATTGGGGAATGAAAATAACTGTGCCATATCCTTTGTCACAATAGTTTCATGAGTCCTTTTTGACCACTCTACTAATTTAGGTTCATTTTTGTCAACATCATTTGTGTTGCATCAATATATTATTGAATCATTTCATATAGATATAAATATTGATGTCACCTTGATGACATGGTGGTTTTCTTGATTTCCTTGTGGAAATTATTGACATGGTGTTTTTGTTTATTTTACTCCCACATGGAAATTCTTGGCTTTTCTATGTTATATTTATTTTGGCATTGTTGCATTTTCATATTTTCTTTCACCTCTTTTGATATTTCACATATGTTTGAAATTTTCACCTCTTTAGATTTTTGACACATGTTAGAATTTTATACTTGGGTGGATTATATATATTTGGAAGATGTGGCATAATCATATATGATTAACACCTTAAGACAAATACTCACACATATATCAAGGATTAGAACACTATAATCTACATGTTTAATATCCTCAAAGGGGAAAGTAATTCATTTCATGTAGGAAATTAATTATTGTAGAATATAATTTACATGAACATCTCTCAGATTGATCACCAAAAACTGATTCTACATGCCCCTTTAAATATACATCATAGACCAATTGAGTATTAAGTCAAAGATCAAACGTTGTTACTATTGAGGAGATATTGACCCATTATACCTCTCATATTTAAAACATCATTATGACCATTTAATTAATGAATTACAAAAAGGAGTTAAGGACAAACTAAAATCACACTTTAAACTTAAACCACATTAGAGCAAGTTGAACTAAAAAATAAGTTGAAAATAGTGTCCTTGATGTCAAATACCTGGGGAGAATACCTATGTCCAAGATAAAGATTGGAAAATGAAGATCATTGGAAATATTGTTCTTGCACTTTTGATGTCTATTTGGATGCCCTATATTTGAAGGCATTTTTACTTTAAATTTGTAGCTTAGATTGGATCATAGGATATATGGTTGGAAATATTATTCCGATACCTTTCCAATGGTACATGAAATTCCCTTAAATTCCATAAGAATGATGAGATATGAAATATTTCGTCAGTATGGCCAACCAAAGTACAAACAAGCTAAATGAATCAGTTTTACAACTCAACCACATAAGTGAACATACACATAATATAAATAAAGGGCATATGAGTGCACTTGAATACCATGCAAGCAAGAAGTGATCTGAGGCCACATGAGGAGCTAAGGATTAATTTTTTCTAGGTGATCTTGGAGTCTAAATATGGAAGTAAAAATGCGATTTAAGGGGTGAACAAGCCATATTTGAATTTTCGCTATAAGTTTACTTCTCGAATTTTTTAAACTATGAAACTTAGAGGTGATAAAAACAATATCTTCATGTACATATGATTAAAAGTTCAGAGTCTGGATTTCTATAATTTCAAAGATATGATTTGAAGAATTTAGTGCTCCTAAATGCTTCTGAAACATGCTTCAAACAAGTTAGTTTCGAATTTTTGATATAAATTTCTTTCTAAGATGTTTCAGACTGTGAAATATGTAGGAGATAGATGATATATCTTAGGATACATGTGCTAGAAATTTTATGTATTATTTCACTATAATTAAAGATATATGATCTAAGGAAGTTAGTGTTTTTGAATGCTCTTAAAATATGCTTTAAACATGTTTACATGATTTTTTTTGTATAAATTTATTTTTGAGATGTTTCATAATATGAAATATGGAGGAAAAAGTGAAAATACCTTTAGGTGAATGCGGTATAAATTTTAGACATTATATCAGTATAATTTTGGATATATGACCCGAGGACATTAGTGTTCCTAAATTCTCCTAAAACATGCTTCAAACATGTTAGCTTGACATTTTTGCTATAAGTTTCTTTATTAAATATTTTAGACTATGAAATCTAGAGGAGACAGAGAAGTGATCTCAAGGTGCCTATGGCAGATATTTCAATATAATTTCAAAGATATGATATGAGGAATTTAATGTTACATAATACTCCTGAAACATGCTTCAAACATGTTAGCTTGGAATTTTTTGCTATAATTTCTTTCTAAGATGTTTCAAAGTATGAAATATGGAGGAGATAAAGGCACCTATGATAGAAATTTCAAAATTGTTTCACTATAAATTTAGAGGTATGATTTGAGAAAGTTAGTGTTCATGAATGCTCCTAAAACATGCTTCAAACAAGTTAGCACGACATTTTTTTGTAAATTTCTTTATGACATGTTTCGGACTGTGAAATACGGAGGAGACAAAAAATATATATCTATTTACTTGTGGTAGAAATTTGAAGACCGTATTTGCAAAATTTGATATATAGCATGTTGTGAAATTTCATTCTTGGGAAGAAGCCAAAAGAAACAAGTTTTGGGAGAATTAGACTTGATAAAGGAAGAATCAGTGGGTAGACTTGATGAATGCATAAGAAACTAACTGAATTGGTGAAGGTAGAAGCAAGAAATAGACTTGGTGAAAGAAGAAGAAACTAATAGGCATTATGAAGAAGCAAACAAACTTAATAAAGTAGGTTGGTGCTATGAATATTTGCAGCACTAGGGATTGGTGTATGCCATAGGTTGGTGCCTACAAAGCAACATAGGAGATTGGTGTCTCCGTGTTGATGGTCAAAATTGTCCTCGTCGACATTTGGGAGACCACTTGGTCAGAGCCCCAAGTTAGACTCTTTTTTTTGGGATGGTGGTTATGACTAGTTTTAAATGGGTCCAGTTACTCTTTTGCTAAAACTAATCTAAAATAAATTCTAATTTAACCTAAACTAATCTACATGTACATACCTAATTCTAACAATTCTCTCTACCCACAAATGCAAGATTTTGCTTGCTGTCATAAGAAAATAGAGGAGAAGGAATTATTTTCTTACAATTGTTTAAAGAAAGTAATCCTTTGCTGAAACAAAGACTTAGTAAAGCCACACTGAAGTTTTCTCCTACGAAAGGAGACTTTGCTAAAAATGTCCTAAATGAAAATGCAAACTTAATGTATGATGCAATAATATAAATAAAACTTAATCTATATTAATCAGGAAAGGAATAGTACCTACCATGATCAAGAGTAAGATATCGTAACACAAAGTATCTTGAATTTAGAATAAGATTGAAATTAATAGATCAAAGAATAATTCTCAGATCTACTACTTATTCCCACAAATATGGACAGACAAATATATGATAAATAGTTATTAGATCTATGTTGTTCATGTAAATAAATTCAAAAGGAGATTGTACTTGAACCAAGAGATCTTGTTAAACTACTAGAATAATCCAAATAACATAACAAGAAGAGGAGCCTACTAACATGACATTAAGTTGATAGTTAGCTAACTATCAAATTAATGCATGAAAGTACATCCAAAGGTGATTTTCAGCGTCAAATCCATCCTTGATCAACTCTGCAAGTTAACTTGATGCACTTTTAAATAAGCATGGATTATTAAATTCTAGCAATAATACTTGAATGAATAATCACACCTATAAAATAAAGACCAGTAAGAAACTGGAATAATTCTTTATTGATGTTTAGATTGAACAATAATGTTCGACCATAAGAAAAAATAAAGTTACCATTCAAACGAGAACTATTACCTCAAAATGAGAAATGTAGCTAAAAAACCCCCAAAAAAACATTAAAAAACAACTTGAAAACGAAAAGTGTTGATGCTGGAAAAACGTTGTTGTTGTTGTTGGTTTTTTATTTTTATTTTTATTTATTTTTTTAAATCCAGGGTAAATTTTCAACATTTAAAAAAAATGATAGCAAAAGCCAATAAAAGCCATTTTTTTTGTGCAAAAAAAAAACCCTGAAAACAAAAAGTGTTGATGCTGGAATAACAAAATTTATTTATTTATTTATTTTTTATTTTTATTCAGGGTAAATTTTCAACATTTTTAATAATGATGTTAAAGATAAAATATCATGACTCTAAAAAACCTTAAAACTCCAACGATTTTCAAACATGACATTAAAGATAAAATATCACGTTTTGTAAATACTTAAAATTCCATTGGGTTTTAGGCATGACATTAAAGATAAAATACCATGTCCATGAAAAAACTTAAAGTTCTAACAATTTTCAATGATGGTGTTAAAGAACAAATACTTATAACTATTTTCAACCATATCATTAAAGATAAAATATCACGACTTAGAAAAACCTTAAAATTTTGACAAATTTTCAACCATGGAATTAAAACGAGAGATCATGACTACATAAAACCTTAAGTTTTCAACATATTTCAACCATAACATTATAGAAAAAATGAATGACTAAAAAAACTTAAAAAATAAACCCTTGAATGAAATAATCATTTTTTTTTTGTTAAGCTTGGCAGGTCCATCCATTTTCTATTATATATTAGGCAAATTTACACCACACAGATTGACTAGGTTGCCTCAACTTGCCCCGAGGGGAAACCAAGTCTATTGGCCACCAGTCAGCATTATATGCCATCCAAAAACAAAATTGCTTCAGTCTTTCTAGCCAAGCTAGATAAGTCTCAATCTCATGTCAAAATACTACATAACTATAATAACTAGCATATGCAACTGGAAACTTAAAAGCTAACTGCATAAACAAAAACAAAGCACGAGGAATCTAGTCTTTCTACTCATCGAAGACAGAGGCTACAGGAGCAAGCTCTTCAGCAGTTGCCCTTGGCATTCCATACAGCTCTAGGATGCAAGGGATACAGCAGTCAATTTGATCCATCCTGATGTCTTGTTTGTGCAATTGAAAGATGAATTTTTCCATGTCTTTTTTATAACTGGGCAGGCTCTACACTATGACCGCCATCCCCACAGAGATTTGTTCCATCGCTTTTCCAAACAGACTTTTCATTAAGAAATACAAGTAAAGGGTGTGTTTGAACTGCGTAATTCTACCACGGGTATTCCTTGGATCAGGGACCATCATCCTCCGGTCATCGATCTCTTCCTCTGGTTCACTTTCTTGTTTTATCTCCGCTTCCTAGTCTTCAATTAGCTTCTGAATTCCTTCATCTGTCTCATCTCGATATGTCGTTGCTGCCTTTGTTATGAGGTGCTCGATAGACTTACGGCCCCTGCGAGCTTCTGACATGATCGACCCGTTGTTTGTCCTATGGGTTGGGCCTCTCCTACCTCGACCACACCCTCTCGTTGCTCGAGCCATAATCTGTGTAGTGATTCCCTGTGGATAGTCAAATGAAGTTAGGTCCGTCAACCCTTGCACATCATCCCATCGTCACTGTTCATATAATGGCTCTCTTCCATGCTTCACCATTTGTAGGTTAAGGTAGACCAGAGCCCACACGTGGCCAAGGGAATTGGGTTTCAGACTCATCTCCCATGGCTCCTCAAAGTGCCCCTCCCACTTGCCATGGTGCAATTGCCTGTCATCCTGCTGCATTTGGAGCCAAGCCCTCGGGCCCGTCTTGAGCCTAGCTTGACACTTGCTTTTATACTCACTTTCAACTCCCTCAGCCAGTAACTGCCATCCATGGGTATGCTTGTCCCTCTGTCCCAAATATCACCTTGGGTCCCTAGCTTTGCCCTTACTACCATGCAGGTACCCAGGGTTTTCTCAATGTTCTATTGTTATGGCCGATATCTCGACCCCTTGCCCACAACTCTTTCGTGCCTCTCCCTTCAGCACCTAGTCCCCCAAGAATGGAAAACCCGCTATCCCCTATTCCCCTGGTCTGAGCAACTAGGTAAAGGCCCGCGTGTCTTCTCGACCCACCATTACCAATGCTGTTGCCAAGATTTTGGTTTGAATGGGATAAAAACAAAACACAGAGCTAGGCCATGGCACTCCCTTTCTTCCCCCAATTTCTCCCATACAACGCTACTCCCCATTGAGACGACCTCTTGCCCCTCCCTTCCCCCCAGCAAAACCCCAACCAGATCATGTAATTGATACAGGAACCCAACCATATCATAGAATTGATACATGAGCGAGATTGAATTACATCCCAGGCTGAATGAAATAATCATTATACCAAGAGTAATTTCTTTTTTAAATTCTAAAAGTACAACGATTTTAAAATCTTAGATTAAGACAACTTGACACATTGCAACAAAAATTTAAAAATCAACC
Source organism: Pinus taeda (assembly GCA_000404065.3). NCBI lineage: Eukaryota > Viridiplantae > Streptophyta > Pinopsida > Pinales > Pinaceae > Pinus > Pinus taeda. Next base: position 256,009 of record APFE030334290.1, on the reverse strand, counting down.
ATCAAATTAACACCCACTGTAGGCAAACTCGACCCATTGTAATGAAAACATAAAGAACAACCATGAAATTGATACATTGTGGGGGCAGACTCGATCCATTATAAAAAAAACTTTAAATAAACTATCCAATTGACACATATTGGGATCAGGCTGCTAGTCAAGCATCGACATGGACTCTGCAGAAAAAATTAAAATAAAACAAAATAATAAATAGATATATAAATAAATAAAAATAAAAAATCCAAAAGAAAACAAAAATTAAAGCATTGAAAAAAAACTAAGTTTAAGAAAATAATAACAAGTAATAAAACATAACGGAGTTGTCTTTAGTGCAATTTTTTGGAAGCTTTTACGGTGGGTTTTTCCGATTTAATTTCTCTAAAATCCGGTAGGAATTTATTGAAATCACAAGCTTGATGGTTAATCCTATGCAATTGAAGTGCCCTAGGCATTTTCCAGGCCGCTGAATACATATATACAGTAAAAAAACTAGTTTAAATAACACATTAAGATTTCACCTCAAAATTTTCCACCGGATTCTGGCACCAGAAAGTCCAAAACGTCACACTAAAGACAACTCCAAACATAACAAAAATAAAAAAAACACCTGACAGAAAAAATCAAATATTAAAAATATATAAAAAAAACGGACAAAAAAAACATAAAAATGTAATAAAAGCAAAATTAACTTATAAAAAATAAAAATTTAAACAAAAGAACAAACACATTTTTTTCTTTAAATCTAAAATAAATTAGAAAAAATAAAATATTCAAAAATATTATTTGAGAAAAAGAAAAATAAATTAAATAATTATTTGTGGATTATTATATCTTATTTTTCTAAATATTGTTCTATTTTTTTATTGTTGTTATGAATTTTTTAACTTTTATTTTTTATTTTAGGATTTGTGTTGTTGTTTTTTTTTTAAATTGTATGAATTTTTTTGTTATTATTTTTACTTAAAATTTATCCGAAAACAATTTTTTTTGAAAAAAAAAAAACCTTCAAATGTTATTATTTTTGGTATAAAATCATAATTTTTTCTTTTTCCTACTTTTTTTATTCAATTTTTATAAAAATATTTTATTTAAATGTCATTTTATTTTATTTAATATTGTTTATTATCTTTTATGTGCAAATCTATATTTTTTTTGAGTGTTTAAAGCATTTATTTTGATGTCAATTATTTTATGTGTATTAAAGTATTAATTAATGATATATAAATATACACAAATCTTTAACCTCAAAATATTAATGTTATTAATTTTTTTGAACTTACAAAAAAAAAATTCATTATAAAAGAACATTGCAAGAAAAAAACAAATGTTTGGAAAACCCTTAAAAATGCAATCTTAGAATGAAAAACAAGAAGAGGAATAAGACAACTTGAAAATTTGTTAAATAATCAACATTTAAAAAAAATTGTGCATACTTAGGACATAAGAAAAATTAAAGTGTCAAAAAGATGCCTTAAAAAATGTTGATGCTTTTCAAAATCCACATGAACCAACATTTATAAAAAATATCCACACTTAATACATTAGAAAATTTGGAGTGTAAAAAATAAACTCTCTAAGAAAAAGGGTTGATGTTGCATTAACACTTTTCAAAATCAACATGAAAATCACTAACATTTAAAAAAAAATGTTCATACTTGATACATAAGAAAATTTAAAGTGTAAAAAATATGCTCCAAAGAAGGTGTATTTTGAATCAACACTTTTCAAAATTGGATAATTTTTTGCTACCTCAAAAAGTTGGTACTCAGTACAATTCTTGTTTGATCGGTAACTTCGTTAAAAAAAAAATATTCTCCATTTGCTGGTTTGAAAGATAACCAAAATTCTGAACTACAAAGTATTTACAGTGGTGGAATCCTTGCTCCTCAAGAATTTTAACTATCTTCTACAGTCTAGAGAACAAACTTCTCTACACTACAATCTATGAATCCTGAACCCTTTGCTCTGTTACAAAGCTTCTATTTATAAAATTACAAACGAAATCTCCAAAAGGAGAGTTGTTGCAAAACAATTTAGATCCATGATCTTAGAGTTGGAAAAATCCTTTCTCCTTCTCCGATGTTCCAATGCAATTTCTTCAAGACTTTTGTGCCTCATCTCCTTAAAACAACCCTTGCAAAAACCAGTCAAAATTATATTTAAAACCAGTGAAATTTGTACACAAAATTGAAAATGCAAAATTGTCATATCAAATTCCTAAATTAAAATTAAAATTAATAAATTAAATAAAGGGAGATTCATTCTTTGCATCGCTCTCAGTGGATATTTCTCTAGTAAACAAGAAATATTAAATCAATTTTCAACAACAATATATTTTGCCCAATGAAACTCCCAAAACAAAACTCAGAAAGTTGTTTTTTTGGTTGCAAATTTAGAGTTGTAGCATATGCTAATTTTTAGGAGTATTTGGTGACCAAATATTGTCTTGTGACCACTTCCATATCCTTCTCCACGGAATGAACATTCCAACGAGTCCTCATTTACTCAATTTCATTGAGTAGAACTCAAGATATGACTTGCTAAATTCTGGGTTCCAATACTAGTGACTTGCTAGAAATTTCATAGCGTTGGACATTTTTTTATTAAAAATTCTCGACATTTATAATGTTTTGATTTTTTTTAAATTTTTAATAAGTAAAATAAAAAAATAAATTTATTTAAATTAATGATAATAAAACCAAAATAATTTAAATAACACAATTAATAAATATTATTAAAATAAATATAACGAATTTTAAATAATTAAAAATAAGAAATATACATTTTTTGTAAATCAACATATTTCATTAATTCAGAATCATATTACATCATTTCCATAGCTTTTTAAAAAATACTGAAGCCTTACTTTGAACAGATTTATTGGCCAATAAATACAAATAGAAAGTTCGGGACAACAACAAAACAAAACTATATGTCCACATATCAATGATCCATACAACCCAAAATTGTGCTACAACCAAAATATAACCAATCCTTTTCATTATTCCTAAGCATTGTTAGTATTTAGAGCTACATTTTCATCTACATTTTCATCCTCACCATGACAATGGAAAGCATCATGTGCATGCAAATCCATATGGGCCATGTGCCCCACAAAGCTATCCCTTCTGTCCTACAGGCACTTTCGACCTCTGAGGAGAGACTCTTGGTGGTCCATGATATGCCATTGGTTATGTTGGATGTCATTGAGAAAAATAATCACCTCATTGCGATCATCATGACAATGTTGGGCTTGTTGATCAATTCTTTCCTGGATGACACAGATTTGTGCTTTCAAGGAGTTGAAAGGTGGTGGTAAATCCAAATGGCCAGGGGAATATCCTAATGATTGTTCCATGTCCCCAACATCGGCTAACTGGTTAGTTGGCGGATGATTTCCGAGGCCCCATTTCCCTCCCCCACAATGCGGGTGACCCGTTGATGCATCATAGGAGCAACAGTCCAAAGACTAAGGCGTTCTTGACTAAACCCCAAGGTTTCGAACTCCAGATTGAACTATAAATAAACCATGGGAGAACCTTACCGATTTGGGGAAGGCCAACGAACTTAATCCAACTTTGTAGTGGCCCGAGGAAAGGAAAAGTCGACCCAACTCCAAATTTATGAACACCACAAAAAACACAAACATGAACTAATCCAGAGTGGGGGACTAAGGGTATCTTACTTTTTTTCTCAACAAAAATCACTACAAGAATTTACAGAAGGGATGGGGTCTAACCAAGGGTATATAGAAAACAAACAACATTCCAAAGCTCCCACTCCACTTGAAGGATGACAATACCATCTCATGAGCCTATCCAAACTATGATTACGTTATAAACAATTCCCAACTATGGGGAATATCCCCCCACCACCCCAATTGCAATAGAAGAAGAAGGAGAAAGGCCACCCATAGACATAGTTGGACAAAAGATGAAAGAGATAAGGCAGCCCACTGCAATTCACCACAATATAGAGATATAACTTCTAGGCCCACCCCACAAGGGTGAGAAGATGAATATGTTGGCATTATGACACAGGTTTGGCATAGGTGTTGTCCTTGATGGCAACTCACTCAGATGACATATGACAGTTCAGGCTCTTAGAATTAAGGAAAAGAGATATACGCAGGTTCCCCTTGACCAAGTTGCGTATACATGTGGGTTTGCAGTCTAGAAGGTGTGTATGTGTATACACACACTCTCACGCAAGGAAAATAGTGTACATGTTGGAAAACTTGTTTTTGGTCCGTGGTATTTGGTCCCTGGTATTTTGACCCATGGTATTGATCCAAGGTATCTTGATCGAAGTGTTGACCCCATGTATTTGGTCCAAGGTATTGCTTCTAAGTGGTTTTGGACCATGGTATTGAGTAAGGCCTAAGACTATAAAAGGAGGAGGAGATCATTAGGCAAATGCACTCAAGTATTAAATATCTTATGAAGAGCAAGATCTAGAATATTGGTCATTGGGTTATGGTGCGTAGTTCGATCTAAATCAAGGAGGAACCTGAGCGCTTGAAGAAGGATAAGTTCTATTGATGGGTCAAGATCTTTAGGCTTGAAGAGAAGTATCTTTGTGTGGTTTTGATCTTTTATAATTGGCGCATGTCGTAATCTGTAATATGATGATTTGGGTATAACTGATTTCTGAATAGTTGTAAAGGTTAAATCATCTTTTACAGATCTGTACGCAGGTTCAGTATAGAAAAGGCGCATATACACGTTGGTTCGGCATTCCAAAACAACGTATACACAGGTCTACCTTCAGATAATAGCGTATGAATGCAGGTTTGACACATTGAAGTAGCGTATGTCTCATAAAATATATTTTAGCTACTTCTGTTTGCTATTGCAGTGTTTTGGGTTCTACATTGGGTTCTAGTTACTATTACTATGTTTTGGTAACAACATTAAAAAAAGTGATTGTTTTTTGATTCGAGTTTTGGTTGGTGCAAAGGAGATTGATTGATGCAGATATATTTGATGTTTGATTAATGTTATTGATGGATCCAGTCTGAAAATTTATGAAACGTGGTCCCTGGAAGAAAAGAGAAGGTTGTAGCCTTCTGTAGGTCAGCACCTACGAACTAGTACACCAGCTAGTGCAAAAGTTAAGGGGGTTGTAGCTCCCTTCCAAGAGAAGTTGGAGAATGAGAGAAGGTTGTAGCCTTCTGCAGGTAGAAGCCTGTGTACTGGTATAAGACTGCACCAGTACAAAAATATTGTAAAAAGAGGTTCTTATTAAAAGAAGATAGAGACGAATTGCAACAGGTGGTTTTCAGCCACATTGGGTTTCCACCTTATATCTTGTGTTCTTGTGTGTGATTGTCTGCTTTGTTTTTATTGTACTTGGTTAGTGTTATATGGTTTTGATACACAGATTAAAGATCAACATATGATGAATTAACTAAATTATAAGTCTGCAGGATATACGCTAGTTCTCTTAACAACAGTTGTGTATATACGCAAGTTTCATTAATTAAAGTAGCATATACAAATCTGATTGTGAAAAGAAACATTATTGACTTGCTAATACTGATTCACCCCCCCTCTCAGTATCATTTCCAACAATTGGTATCAGAGCAGGTCCTTCAGAAGAAGCTTGATCGCTTGAAGGAAGATCTATCATCATGAGCAACTATGAAAGAGAGGCGTCCATCAGGCCACCAATCTTTGATGGGAGCAACTTCGTCTATTGGAAGGTAAGAACCACAACCTATCTTCAATCTCTTGGAATAGAAGTTTGGGATACCGTGGAAGGAGGATACACACTTCCATTAGCAACTCCTATAGATATGGCAGGTAAAAATCAGTATGAAACAAATGTAAAGGTTGTCAATACTCTATTGGGGAGTCTGTCACAATCATAATTTGTCAAGGTTATGCAGCTCAAAACCGCTAAAGAAATATGGGACAAGATCATTCTAAGCTATGAAGGAGATGATCAGGTAAAACGTGCAAAACTACAATCTCTCAAAATTCAATATGAAACTCTCTGAATGCACAATGATGTAAGTGTAGCTAATTATTTCTTACATATAGATGAGATTGTTAATCGCATGAAAAACTTGGGTGAAGAGATAAAAGAAGTTACTTTAGTTGAAAAGGTTCTACGATCCCTGTCTTCTAAGTTTGAATCAAAGTTTCTGCCATAAAAGAAAAGCAGGATCTTCAGAGTATTACTATGTCACAGCTGCACAGAATCCTAACTGCTTTCGAAATGAGAAAAGGGGGTCCATCAGATATGAGAGAAGCTGCATTCAAAGCTTTAGGAAAATGAGAACTCAATGAGTCAGGACATACATCAGAAGGAGAGGAAGAATCAAACTTTGTCAAGAACCTTCAACGGGGTTCTGGAAGATTCAAAGGTAAACTACCTTTCAAATGTTTTGCTTGTGGAAGAGTAGGTCATTATGCTGCCAAACGTCCTCACAAAGATAAGCTTGATAAAGGTAAGGAATCAACAAAATGGAATAGAAAACAAAGTGTAAATAAGAAGAGATACTATATGCATGAAGAGAGTGATGGGTTATCAAATGGTCATGAGGATGAAAATAGTAATGATTATAGACTTCTGATGGCTTTTGAAGATGATGATTTCTTGGATGCTTTAGATGAAGATGGTCTCTATGAAGAAATTTCTAAACTTAAAATTTGTTTAGAAGAAAAGAGTATGATTATAGATACTCTTACATTCCAACTTGCGGAAAGGGAAAAACACAATGAAAGATTAGAATGTGAAATTGTGGGTCTAAGAAAAGAAATTGAGAAAACAAAAGCTGTCAATCTTAAGTTTTCTAAAGGATCAGAAACTTTAGATGAAATTATCAAAGTACAGTGGTCTCCTCTGATAAAGACAGGTCTTGGATATACTGAAGAACCATCTCAAGCACAGAAGCCATCAACCTCCAAAAGCTATCTTGATGCAGCAAGGAGAAATGAACAGGTTGACAATCGTTAACAAAGGCTTAAAATAGATCACTAGGTAAATCGGGTTCAATCTACTTCAAGGGTGAACATAAGCTATAACCAACCACAGGTAAATCATTCGCAGTTTGCTTTAAGAATTAATATAAATGGAAACTACAATCATCAGGTTAGTAGATTCGATAATCGCAGGAATTTCTTTAATAGCCAATGTTTTTCATGTCATAACTTTGGACACAAATGCTCAATGTGTTTCTTACAAGACCATCATGACTAGAGAAGCACAAAATGAAAGGAATGTGACTGGGATCATGAAAAGGACCTACATAACTTTTATGTTCTTGAAAATGAAATAGAATGCTCTATTTGTAACAACTTCAGTCATGAAGACTCTGAATGCAAGAGTAAATTTCGGAAAACATCTCAGAAGAAGCAAGCTTCATTGGGTCCTAAAACATGGAAAAAGAAAAAACCGCAAACCGAAAGATCTGGTATAGCCTTATATGCAGAAGGACAAGAAAATCAATGGTACATCGACAGTGGATGCTCGAAACACATGACAGGTGATAAAGAAAAACTTCAGTGATATAGTGCCTTAGAAAAGGAAAGGAAGGTCTTATTTGGAAATGACACCCCTGTAGTCATAAAAGGTAAAGACTCTGTTCTCTTAAAAGAAAAGGTCAAAGCTAGGAATGTTATGTATGTTGATGGTTTAAAGCATAATCTATTGAGTGTTAGTCAAATGTGTGATCAAGGAAATGAGGTAGTATTTCGATCAAATGAATGTGTTGTTCGTGAGCTTGATACAGGAGAAACAATGATCAAAGGCATAGGAACTCCAAATAATTTATACATACTCAAGGGAGGACAACAACAATGCTATCAAAGCAAAAATGATGAACACTGGCTATGGCATAGAATATTGGGGCATCTAAGCTTCCCTCAGATAAGGAAAGCATGCAAATTCCAGGCTGTACGCGATTTCCTGACATTAGAATTCCAGAAAATACAATATGCAAATCATGTCAATTTGGTAAGCAAACCATAACACATTTCCCTGAGAAGGAAGGATTAGCTAGTAAACTGCTTGAACTTGTCCATATTGATTTATGTGGTCCATCAAGGAAAAAGTCACCTCGTGGAGAAGAATACTTTATATTGTTCATTGACAACTTTTCCAGAATGTGCTTGATAGGACTTCTAAAGCATAAAAATGAAGCATTTGAAAAGTTCAAGGCATTCAAAGCTTTGGTTGAAAACAAATCAGACCGCAAAATCAAATGCCTCAGGTCTGATCGAGGAGGAGAATTTACCTCGGATGAATTCTTCGACTTCTGTGAAGAACATGGAATAAGAAGGGAATTATTTACCGCAAGGACTCCTTAGCAAAATGGAGTGGTATAAAGGATGAACAAAATTGTTCAACAAATGGCTCGTGCTATGCTAGATGAGTCTGGAACTCCTGTAACCTTTTGGGGTGAAGCTGCATTTGTTTCCGTCACTATTCTCAACAAAACGAATGTTCAGGTAAACAACACTGAAACTAATCATGAACTTTGGTATGGTAAGACTCCTACTATAAAATACTTCAAAGTTTTTGGAAGAAAATGTTACATCAAAAGGACTGATGAAAAAATTGGCAAATTTGAACCTTTAGCAGATGAAGGCATTCTCCTTGGCTATTCTTCCCGGAGTAAAGGGTACAAGTGTTATAATAAAAGACTTGGGAAAATTGTTGAAAGTATTGATGTTGTGGTTGATGAAGCAGTCGAAAATCCAAAATAGGTAAAAACTGAAGAGTGGGACGAAGATGAGGATTATCAGACTAATGCTGAAGAAGAAGAAACCAATGAAGCACCAGAAGAGCAAATAACGGCAGAAGAAAAGATTCCATCCAGATATGTTCAGAAAAATCATCCAGAGACTCAAATTTTGGGACAGAAAAAGGCAGGTGTGCAGACAAGAAGAATTATTACAGAAGCTTCAAGCTATCTAGCATTGCTTTCCTCCATCAAACCACAAAATGTACATGAAGCATGCAAAGATGAATGTTGGGTCAAGGCTATGAATGAAAAGCTTGAGCAAATTGAAAAGAATAATACTTGGGAATTAGTTCCTAGACCTCATGATAAGAATGTCATAGGAACCAAATGGATATTCAAAAACAAGCTGAATGAAAATGGAGAAGTTATTAGAAACAAGATCAGACTTGTTTGTAAAGGGTATGCTCAACAAGAAGGTATAGACTTTGAAGAAACTTTTGCACTTGTTGCTAGACTTGAAGCCATAAGAATGTCCCTTGCTCTTTCTAGCTTTCAGAAGTTCAAAGTATATCAAATGGATGTGAAACCTGCCTTTCTTAATGGATACCTAGAAGAAGAAGTTTATATTGAGAAACTAGATTGATTCATCCTTGGAAATGATCCAAAACTTGTATGCAGACTCAAAAATGCTCTCTATGGTCTAAAATAAGCTCCAAAGGCCTGGTATTATTGTCTTGACAAATACCTTCATCAACAAGGTTTTTCAAAAGGATCAGCTGATAGCAATCTATATATAAAAATTGACAATGATAAATTGCTAATACTTGTTGTATATGTTGATGATATCAGTTTTGGTAGCAATGAAGAAGACATGAGTCAAAACTTTGCTTTGGTAATGCATAAAGAATTTGAAATGTCCCTTCTTGGTGAGCTCACATATTTTCTTGGTTTACAAGTTCAACAAAATAAAGATGGTATTTTTCTATCACAAACCAAGTACCTCATGCAGATCTTGAAGAAATATGGCATGGAAGATTCTAAACTAGTATGTACCCCTATGGTAACAGGATGCAACCTCAGCGCAAATGATGAATCAACAACAGTACATCAACCAACCTATAGATCCATAATTGGTAGTTTACTCTATCTAACAGGTACCTGACTAGACGTCATGCATGCAGTGGGAATAGTTGGAAGATGCCAAGCAAATCCAAAGGAAGCACACCTTCAGGCAGTCAAAAGGATTTTCAAATATCTTCAAGGAACACAAAACTTTGGTTTATGGTATCCTAGAGATACAGATCTTACACTTCATGCATATACAGATGCAGACTGGGCAGGAAGCGTGGATGATAGAAAAAGCACTAGTGGTCGTGCATTCTTTATAGGTTCCAGATTAGTGTCTTGGTTCAGCAAGAAACAAAGTTCAGTTGCATTATCTACAACTGAAGCAGAATATGTGGTTGCTGCATCTTGCTGCACACAACTTCTTTGGATGATGCAAACAATGCAAGACATTCAAATCACATGTACTCCACCCATCTCCATTCTATGTGATAATACAAGTGCAATTAGTATTTCAAAGAATCCTGTCATGCATTCCAAGACCAAGCACATACCTATCAAATATCATTTTCTCTGGGAACAAGTGCTTGAACAAAAGGTCAAATTGGAGTATGTTCCCTCCAAGGAACAAGTTGCTGATATATTCACCAAACCACTGCCCAGAGAGACATTTGAATACCTCAGACATAAGCTTGGAGTAGTTGATGCATCATCTTGCTGTTGACACTTATCTGTTTCAGAGAACAGTGGTTGTACGCGAGTTTCATGAAGCATATCCACGTACATATGCCAATTTCTGTGGATACAACTGCATATATGTTGGTTTGAAGAATATTAATGGGCCAGACTCAGGATGAAAAGAGTCTGATATGGGTCTAATAGTGATCATTTGGCACAGGTTCAAGGGGAGCATATATTTCTAATAATGCATTATCATTGTTGGCATTACCATAGAAGATCTTGGTACAATTTCACAGTTGTTTTTGATTCAGGTGGAATAGGTGAAGAGGGAGATCATGCTTGCTGGTCTAGATGGTGATTGACAGATGCTACTGATGATAGTTGCTGATGACTATCATAGTCTTGTTTTAGATATTTTGTCTCTAATGTTATGTATAACTTTTATTATCAAGGTCATGTAACGACCTATTTTGTTTCCCCACTATGCCTCGGATGGATGATGTGATGTTCTTGTTTTATCATGTATCCCCATTTGGTTGGGTGGATGAGTAAATTTTGGTATATCCCCACTTTGTTGGGAGATGGATGTAGGTATGAATATTTGGTGATAGGAAGGTCAATATGATGTATAGAGTCATGTTCTTCTTGTAGAACATCTTTTTGTAGACCTTGCTTATAGTCATGGGGAGCATGAACAACACACTTCAGCATATTAGAGAATTTAGCATGTACTCAGGGGGAGCATAACCCTTTTCCCTCGATGACAAAAGGGGAGAATGAATTGGGGTTGCCATCAAGTCAAAAGGGGGAGATTGTTGGCATTATGACACAGGTTTGGCACAGGTGTTGTCCTTGATGATAACTCACTTAGATGACAAATCATAGTTCAGGCTCTCAGAATGAAGGAAAAGAGATATACACAGGTTCCCCTTGACCAAGCCATGTATACACCTGGGTTCGCAGTCCAGAAGACGCGTATGCGTATACATGCACTTTCACGCTAGGAAAAACACGTACATGTTGGAAAACTTGTTTTTGGTCCTTGGTATTTTGTCCCTGGTATTTTGACTTGTGGTATTGATCCAAGGTATCTTGACCAAAGTGTTGACCCTAGGTATTTGTTCCAAGGTATTGCTTCTAAGTGGTTTTGGACCGTGGTATTGAGTAAGGCCTAAGACTATAAAAGGAGGAAGAGATCATTAGGAAAAGGCACACAAGTATTGGATATCTTATGAAGAGCAAGATCTATAATACTGGTCATTGGGTTATGGTGCATAGTTGGATCTAAATCAAGGAGGAACCTGAGCGCTTGAAGAAGGATAAGTTCTATTGATGGGTCAAGATATTTAGGTTTGAAGAGAAGTATCTTTGTGTGGTTTTGATCTTTTATAATTGGTGCATGTCGTAATCTGTAACTTGATGATTTGGGTATAACTGATGTTTGAATAGTTGTAAAGGTTAAATCATCTTTTACAGATCTGTACGCAGGTTTAGTATAGAAAAGGCGCGTATACACATTGGTTCGACATTTTAAAACAGTGTATACGCAGGTTTTCCTTCATATAACAGTATATGAATGCAAGTTTGACACATTGAAGTAGCGTATATCTCATAAAATATGTTTTAGCTACTTTTGTTTGCTGTTGCAGTGTTCTGGGTTCTGCATTGGGTTCTGGTTACTGTTACTGTGTTCCGGTTACAACATTCAAAAAAGTGATTGTTTGATTCAATTTTGGTTGGTGCAAAGGAGATTGATTGATGCAGATATATTTGATGTTTGATTAATGTTATTGATGGATCTAGTCTAAAAGTTTATGAAACGCAGTCACTGGAAGAAAAGAGAAGGTTGTAGCCTTCTGTAGGTCAGCACCTACGAACTAGTACATCAGTTAGTACAAGAGCTAAGGGAGTTGTAGCTCCTTTCTAGGAGAAGCTGGAGAAAGAGAGAAGGTTGTAGCCTGCTGCAGGTAGAAGCCCGCGTACTGGTATAAGACTGCACTAGTACAGAAATATTGTAAAAATAAGTTTCTTATTAAAACAAGATAGAGACGAATTGCAGCAGGTGGTTTTCACCCACATTGGGTTTCCACCTTATATATTGTGTTATTGTGTGTTTGTCTGCTCTGTTTTTACTGTACCTGGTTACTGTTATATGGTTATGATACACAGATTAAAGATCAACATCTGATGAATTAACTAAATTATAAGTCTGCAGGATATACGCTAGTTCTCTTAACAACAATTGTGTATATACGCAAGTTCCATTAACTAAAGTAGCGTATACAAATCTGATTGTGAAAAGAAATATTATTGACTTGCTAACACTGATTCACCCCCCCTCTCAGTGTTATTTCCAACAGAATACTCGACCACCCTTGAGACCACTTAAATTCTATAAAGCTAACAGACCATAGATCACTGAGTATAGAATGCAAACAAGCATAGTTTACCTACAAACACTTATACCTTCTTACTACGCCACCGTGCAAGACGCTAAACTCCAATTCTCCACATAACTTCTTTGCATGGGTTTCATTAGTGCCTACCTCCCCTTTTGCAGAGGCCCAAAGGGAACTAGGCAAAGATCCCAGGTCCCAATTAACAAAATTGGCGCCTACATAAACCTTACACCCTCAACACACGTCCAGGAATCCACATAAGAGAAACCCACCTAGAAATGAACATGCAAGGCACTCTAGAGCCGCCCCTTGCAATACACATATAAGTAGTGCCTGTGCCAAACCCTACTCCCATCTCAAAAGTATGAAAAATTCCCATAATTTTCGTAAGCCACATCCATATAATCATCAGAACCTCAAGAATATTTTGGTGCGAGTTCCTATAACATGCACACTTACCATGTCTCATCGTTCAACTGCCACGTGGGGTGGGCATTAAATCCCCTAGATGGATCCATTATCATTGAGTCTGTCACCTCAACGAGGGTAAATATAAAATATTTTAAATCAAACCAAAAAAATAAAATTAAAATGCGTTGTGTTCTATGGTTTAGAGTTTAAAGGTTTAAATGATGTACGTGAGCATGAGAGGACATGGAATGGAAGAGGCAAGAGCTAACCAGCCTGCGATAGGGTATTAAATGCCCTGGTACATGCATGCTCTATAACAAAATAACACACAGCCTTTGGTGGCTACATAAATTAAAAATAAATGCTGTGTGTTATTTTGTTATAGAGCATGCATGTACTAGGGCATTTAATGCCCTATGGCAGGCTAGTTAGCCCTTGCCGAATGGAAGAGGGGGCCACATGGAGAGGGATGTCTCTCTCCATTAAGATATAAAATTAAATAAAGTTATAACTCTCCTTATATAACATCCCCTTTGCATAATATGAAGTTTCGTGTCTCCCATGTCAGGTAATGTACGTCACCTTGAGCTTGGCTACTTTGGGTGATTTCGAATAAACACAATGCAAAACCTCCAGAGAGCCGAGGGAGATTATTCCTCTACTTTTTTTTAACCTATTTTTTATTTGTTTGGATGGTTATTATATTTATAATATAAATTTTCTAATGTATAATATATATAACTTTTCATTATATTTTTATATTATAATTACAATATATATAAAGAGTTTGAATCTAGTGGTTTTTTTAAATAAAAATTAAATTATAAAAATTAATTAATAATTAAAATATTATCTTTACAAATTAATTAATTTTTAACTTAAGTAAATTAGGAACAAAATATATTACTTATTAAAATTAATTTTATTTATAAATTATAAAAAACATAATAAAAACATATTTGATGTCTAGACAATAAAATTTGACCAAATTTTGCTCGAGGATATCTTCTAAATCGTAAGTCAGAATGAAGCGAAACTTGAACCATTGGAATGTAGTCAACAAAATGCGCGCAATGTAGCAATAAAAACAAAAAATCCAAGAAAAGTGACAATCTCACAAAATAAACCAAAATGAAGCATTCAAGATAGCGATATTAAAAAAATTGATATGGAGGGCCTCATAATAAGTTTAAATAATTATGGGGGGTGTTGTGGCCATAACAATTGGTGACGCATGGGGACAAAACAATTGTCTCTAGTTTAGAATATTAGGATTAAATTTACGAAAGATCAAAATAAAAGCTTTCAAAAATTTCTTGCACATTACACCATTTCTGAAGGTCACACATAAGAAGAAATCAAAGCAAAATAAGCTCTTTAAGATGAAATTATCTGAATGTCTAGTTCTAAGTTAGTGAATCCAAATATAGAGAATAATTATTATTTTTCAATTGTTCCTTTACAATTGGGCAAAAAATATAGATAGTAGGTTTTAAGGATTAGTATGCCTATTAGATATAAAATACCTCCTTTTCTAGACATTGCTTTGTTGTCAACAAAACCTATTTAGTACCCTAACGAATTTGTCTTGATACCATGTTTGCATTGAATTGCTACCGACAAGCTTGTTCAGTACCCAATGGGTTTGCATACACTTCCCACACATATGTGATTTCAACCCTCTTGTGTGCCACCCTTTTGATTAACTTATTTAGAGAATTGCTTGTAGTAATTGGGTGAAGAGAGAAGGGTGGTACAAGAGGATTTTTATTTAAAGGAACATATGCAACTAGTTAAATTTGACTCCACTAGTCTTCCCTTCATCTACCAATGTAGATGTTTTTAAATATTCAGGGGTATAGGAGGGATTCAAAGCAAATACTATATGCAAATTGTTCTGTTATAAGGGTGAAATTTAGGATTCGATTCATATCTAAATTTTACCCATGATCATGGTTAATGTACGAGAAAATGAAAACTTAGCAAAGGTGATTTTTAGATAAATTAAATCCTATTGAAGAGATACAATAAATATTACCCCATGTAGATCAACTGGTGTTGTATAGGAATAATTCCCCATAGATTTTGGAATATCACAAAATCCAACCCAAAAGCAAAAAATATAAATATTGCAAATGAAGAAAGAAAATGAAAACCTGAAGGAAAAGATAAATGAAAATCCATGATTGAAAAAAAAACCCCAACAAGTCATCATATGAAGATATGTATCAACAAAATAGCGAATATAAGGTTTAATTAAGTTGAGGTCTTGACAAGTTGTGTCTCACAAAATTGTAACTGATTAGGCTTTTATTAAAATAGAGTCCTAAAATTATGGAGCAATTATGAATAAAAATAAAGTCGCATCAAGATGTCACTTTGTTTCAAATATGTTGTTTCCAAAATAAACTTCGAAAAATAAAGAACACGATAGTAAATGAAAACAAGTAAAGAGACTCCCTGATGTCACTTGTTTTTCATTTAGTCATCATCGTAACTGCTTCGCCTAACTCAAAAATGTGCAAAGAAAACTTGAGATATTAGAGCTAGTAAGAGAATCAAATCTTCAAAAAGTCCAAGTAAACTTGCAAAAAAGGCTTAGATTAGAAATGACTAAAAATAGAGTTGAAACTAAAATCATGATAGAAAATAGTAAATGATGAAAATAAGCATATGAAATTACCTTGAATATTCTCATTATGGTTTACCTGAGAGATGTTGATTTCCTTCATATCCCATGCTTTAAAGAAGTAACCTTTTCTTATGATCAAAACTAAAAAGCATGAAGAAGTTTCATTTTCAATGAAGTTCACATATGCCTATGATCATTAGTTTATTGGACCTAAATTAATGCAAGTTTTAAGCCTATGAAAAATACTTACTAGAAAGGAATGGTTTCATGTTCATGAAATAGGGAATAAATAAAAATCATCAGAAATAAGAATGAAAACAATGAAAATATGCCAAAATGTACTTCACTTTGTATTGCAACTGTGGTTATCCACTTTGCCACTTTTGATTTGAATCATGTTTTTTTTATGTGCATGATAGATGACAACATTTTTATTTTATATTAACCCCAATACGTTTTTTTAAATCTAATTAAACACAATTAAATTCCTAACCTATGTAGTGGTTTTTATATATATGGAGATAACTTGGAACTTGGACTAGTTGGCTTCATTATATTGCCAACTATAAAAAGATCCAAGTCCTCTCCATATATATAATCAAATCGCACAAGAATCCCCATTCCAATATAATTAACAACAAATCAACTTACCTTTGCATTGAGGTTGATGAATGAAATATATATGGAATGATGTGGTGATCAGATAGGCGAATACCATTTCATCTTGACATTAGAGATTTTCGGATAATATAGAAGGCACCCCTTCATAAATATGTAGGATTTAAATATTCTAAGACAACTATCATAAAAATTTTAGTCTCACTGGAAAGTTTCTTGGCACAAATAGATAAAGGAGCCTCTAAAGTCTTCCAAGGTATGTTTTTTCCAGGGTGACGTGAAATGGAGGGGGTCTCATGAAGCATGAGGTTAACAAATTACATAGGAAAAAAAATGTGGATGGAGAGAAATAGACAGACCAAGATACACAAACTCAAATGGATGCTTATATCAGAGAATGATTTGAAAGAACACTTATAACACGTGTAACGAGAATATAGTGAAGGAAAGAGGCCCACCTGTCCACGTTATCCCAGAAGGATGAAACCTGGGAAGAAATAGAAGAGGGATTCAAGAGATAATGCCAGGGAAGAGCAATCGGGGGGACATGGAAGGACAATGGAACAAGGCACAAATGGGAGAGGATCAGTATGATACATGGATAAGGAGGCCTTTGTAATGATCTCACATGGAAGCTTATGTCACCCCGACAATAATAATCCCAAATGAAATGAAACAAAAATCTAATGGTGAATAATGAAAACCGTTGCTATGAAAAAGTATGTCATGGGTTGACCTTTGCAAAGAAGAATTTAGAATGCATAAAGGCATGGTTCTGAGGCAGATATGGTAATGAACATGGGAAGTCTTGATTAAATGGCAGACCTTGACTTAAGATTTTAAGTCCTTTCTGTTTTTATAAATTTTGTTCTAATTATTCACTTTCTCATAAAGATGTCTTATTGCTTAACCCAGCAGACAATGACCAAATGCTTTATCTCAATCATTATATTTCCAAAATGATGCTTAAAGATTTAGTTTCATCAAAAGAACACATAAAATCATTATAATTCACCTCATAACTCTATGAAGTGAAGTAAATGTGAATCAAAGCACTCATACAAAACACATCCTGTCAAAAATTAAAAATTTTGTTGAATGGATGAATGTTTCCTTGGATATTGTTCATGAGTAACTTTTAATGGAATAGTTTTGAATCATTATTTTCCAAGAAAACTATAGGATCATTGTTAACTTATTTCACACATGTATAAAAAGAATAAAATCAAAAGGAAAAATAATTTAGATTAAACTAATCCTTCTCCTTATCCTGCTCTACAAGGCAAACTAAAACTAAGTAAAATCATACTTCTAATGGAGCCATTCCATTAGCTTAAGCCCTAAAATAAAATGCACATAACAAATTAGTATCATAAACATAATTAATATTAAATTATGTAAAATAAAAGAAATTTTTGTACACCTATTACTAATAAAGATAATAAAATAAATTTATTTACAAGAATCCTCTCTTGAAGTGAATTCACCAAGCACATTTCAAATGGATCAAGGAAATACGAATGAATATTTGCTAATAATTGAAGAAGATTCCAAGGAGGAGTAGGTGACAAGCTAGGTTGGAATGATGTAATTTTAAACGTTGAAGCCTGTAGAAAACAATCATTTACATTCCTACCTATATTATTGGTATACGATACAAATGATTTATCAACAAGAATTTCCTTTTCATAAGTAGCGACTGAAATAATGCCATCAGGATCAGAACCATCATCTACTTGTGTATAAAGTTCAAGATCATGATTACAATATGGAATTTGATCATCATAATAATGATAAATTATAATGGATTATTGAACATTTAAATCATTATAATGATTAGAAGTTTGAAAATGAGAATTTATTGGAACAACTTTTGAATTAGGGATTTTCTCATTTTCAAATATAGTTGAATTGAAATATTAAGAATATGAGAACCAAACATGACCATTACCAAAGGGTGAAATGCCTCAACATTATTAGTCGCCAAGTCATCATCATGAATCACTTCATAATTCTTATCATTGACTTATTCCTTGGAAAAGATGAATCGAAACCAGAAACATAATCATAAGGCAATATGAGAAAATTGCCATAAGTTTGAGAAGTATGATCGTTTGATAATTCATTATTTTGATCATTATTAGTAAAAGTTCCGTAATCTATTTGGTTAATGATATTTCCTTCATTTTGTAGTAAGATATTGGCCAAAGGAGGAACCATTAATTTATTACCAAACAAATTACTACTAATAAAGAGATCAAGATATATAGAGAGATAACTATCCATACAAATAGATTCGAATGTTTATCTACTAGGAGATTGATCATTTATAAAAGAAGATAACACCTAAATTTCTAATATCATTTCTTTGTTGCTTGCATCAACACATATATCAAATTCACCACGATTAAATGTTTTTTCAAGATTGTTATCTATTAAATCAAATGAACCCTTACATACCTAAAAAATGAGAATTTAAGTGATCTGAAACATGTGGATGAATAATATAAATATCATAAAACTCATCAGAAACATCTTTAATATGACAATTTTCATTCTCGTTGACAGTATTTTCCATTTGAAAAACTAATTTATGTTTATCCTCTTCATGACAATAACAATGTCATTATGATCTAGAACAATTTCAAGAGAATCATTAATGGTATTAGATATAGTTTTATCTTCTTGAAATTGTTCATTAACAAATTCTGAATTATCAGATTGAAAAGGTATTTCCATGTTACTAGTTGCTTTAGAAGAGCCATCAATATTAAGAAAGGTGTTTAGATAAATTATGTTTTGAGATTCATTAGGATTATCATAAAGACAAGGGAGAGAAGAAAAAGGTTTAAACCATCCTATTAATTCAATTTGAGGAGGTAAATCTTGCGATTGAAACAATAAACAAATTAATTTAAATATGATAAGAAAAATTTCAAAAGATTCCTCTTCACTCTATGAAGACTTTTAAGTTCCTAACATACTTAACTGTAATCATACACCTGAAATGCATGTAGGAAAATTATTGTAAATTCATCCCAACTATGTACATAGGCAATTGGGAGTGATGAAAACTAGTCTTTAGCTAGACCTATCAAGATAAGAGTAAAGGTTCTACAAATTACACTTTCATCAATGTCATAATCATTACAATTTAAAATAAATTGAAGGACATGATTAAAAGTAGAAAGATTCCCTTGCTATTAAACTTTGTTTTTGACAAGTGCTTTATTATCTTCATTGGAGTTGTGGTAGGTGCATGTCTAGAGAAGCAACTTCAAATAGGAAGTTTGGAAGGAGCCATTGTAAATAGATAAAAATTTAAAATACAACACTCTAAAAGGACTACTTGTCAATGGACCTCCTTCTAGCGCCATAAATGTTGATGGCCAAAATTGTCCTCATCAACATTTGGGAGACCACCCAGTCAGAGCCGTAAGTTAGACTCTTTTCCATTTGGGATGGTGGTTCAGACTTGTTTTAAATGGGTCTAGTTACCCTTTTACTAAAAAGAATCTAAATTAAATGCTAATCTAACCTAAACTAATATATATGTACAAACCTAATTCTAACATTGCCTTCTGCCCACAAACGTGATAGTTTTCTTGCTGTCATAAGCAGATAGAGGAGAAGGATTTACTTTGTTGCAACTGCTTGAAGAAAACAATCCTTTGTTGAAACAGGTGCTCAACAAAGCCATTTTGAATTTTGTTCCTATGAAAGGAGACTTTGCTAAAAATGTACTAAATACAAATGCAAACTTAATCTATAACGTAAGCAAAAAATAAGACTTAATCTTTTTTTATAAGAAAAGTAATAGTCCCTAACCTAATCAAGAGCAAGATATCGTAGCATAAACCAATTTAAATTTAGAATAAGGTTGAAATTAACATATCAAATTTTTTTTCTCAGATTTATTACTTATTCACACAATTATGGACATACAAATATTTGATAAATAGTTATCATATCTCTATCGTTCATGTAACTAAATTCAAAAAGAGATTGCTCTTGTTTCAATAACAGGACAAGAAGAAGAGCCTACTATCATGACATTAAGCTAATATTTAGCTATCATCTTAATGCATGAAAGTATATCCAAATTTGATTTTCAACCTCCGATCCATCCCTGATGAACTTTGCATGTTAGTTTGATGTAGTTTTCAATAAGCATGAATTATTGAATTCTAGTAATAATACTCGAATGAATCATAACACTTATAAAATAGAGACCAATAAGAAACTGAAATAATTCTTTATTGATGTTAGATTGAAAAATAGTGTTGAACCATAAGAGAAAACAAAATATTCTCCACTTGTTGGTCTGAAAGGCAACCAAAAATCGGAATTACATATTATTTACAGTAGCGAAATTCTTGCTCCAAAAATTTAACTATCTTCTAAAAGTTTGCATAAAATACTTCTCTAATTACAACAAAGAAATCATATATCTCTACTCTACAATCTGTGGATCCAAATCCTTTACTCTACTGCAGAGCTTCTATTTATAAAATTACAAATGAAATCTCCAAAAGGAGAATTATTGCAAAATAGTTTAGATCCATGATCTTAGAGCTAGAAAATTCCCTTCTCCTTTGTTGTTTTAATAAAATTGCTCCAATATTTACATGCCTCATCTCCTTGAGACAAACACTGCAAAAATCAACCAAAAGTACAATTAAAACCAATTAAATTTGCACACAAAATTGAAAATGCAAAACTGTCATAACAAATTCCCAAATTAAAATTAAAATTAATAAAACAAATAAAATGAGATCCATTCTTTCCATTTATCGTTGTGGACATTTCTCTGGTAAACATGTAATATTAAACGAATTTGCAACAACAAGATCTTTCTAGCTAATGAAACTCCCAAAACAAAACTCAAAAAAATTGTTTTTCTGTTTGCAAATTTGGATCTGCAACTTCTGATTTTTTGGAGCATTGAATGACCAAATCTAGCCATGAAACCACTTTTATATCCTTCTCCATGGAATCAAATCTCCAACAAGCCCTCATTTACTCAATTTCGTTGACTAAAACTCAAGATAAGACTTGTTAAAGTCTGGGTTCCAAAACTAGTGATTTGCTCAAAATTTCACAATGTTGGGAATTTTTTATTAAAAATTATGG
>APFE030334290.1:203911-217508 GCA_000404065.3 Pinus taeda | reverse complement strand
CCGAGCGAAACCCCTCAGCAACAAAGGCGTCCCCTTGAAGCCAAAACAACTCTGATACCAAATGTAGGTTATAACCCCATACAGAAATTACCTGCATACGAATTCTAAATCACATGAAAAATAAAAATGCAATAGCATAACACATAAAACACATATACACAGAAATTTCCCACTAGATCCCAAAACTGAGACTACCAGCTTGATTTTTCATTATGTTCCTTTCAATGTTACAATACATATTTATAAATGCCGAAGCATCCAATACCATGGACCGAAAAAAACCATCGCGTCCAAAACCATGGACCGAAAACCATCGCGTCCAAAAAAAATGTGCGAAAATCATGCACAAAACCATAGGTGGGTCCGCCCAACCTAACATAGGGTCCAAAACCAAAAATTTTCGAGGCGCTGCCCCGGACCCCATAAAGTGGGGTTACGGGTACCCCTCAAACCCCCTGTTAACTATGTGGAAAGAATATAACACAACCCAACAGTTGCAGGAACAAAGAGAATTGTAGACAAGAGGAGTTCTTTCATATTATTGTAGAACTAATTAAGGGTTGCCATCAATAAAAAATGGGATGAGTTTTTAAAATATCATTTTAATTTATGTTAAATATAGGGGGACACTACTTATGTCCAAGATAAAGACTAGAAAATGAAGATTGTTGGAAATATTATTTTGGACCTTTGATGCCCCATTTAGATACCCTATATTTGAGAGAAATTTTACTCTACTTCATATCTCAAATTAGATCATAGGATATATGGTTGGAAAAATTATTTGAAGACCTTTCCAACACTATATGGCACTCCCTCTAACTCCAAAGGATTGTGGAGATGTGAAATATTTCATCAAGATGACGCAACTAAAGTACAAGCAAGCCGACTCAACCAAATTTACAAGTCATCCCCATAAGTGAACATAAAAATACTATAAATAAAGGGAACATGAGTGCATTTGAACACAATCTAATAAATAAATGATCTAAGGTCGCAAGAGGAGTTGAGGAATAATTCTTGTAGTGATTCTTGGAGTCTAAATATGGAAGCAAAAATGTAATATATGGGGTGAACGAGCCATCTTATAATTTTCATTATAAATTTTCTTTCAGGATGTTATACATTGTGAAACTTGGAGGATATAAATATAATGTATACATGTACTTGTGGTTAAAATTTAAGACCTTTTATTTCTATTATTTTAGAGATATGATTCAAAGAAGTTGGTGTTCCTAAATCCTTTTGAAACATGCTTCAAACAAGTTAGCTTGGGATTTTTGATATAAATTTCTTTTTGAGATGTTTTAGATAGTGAAGCATGTATTAGACAAAGGAGAGGTATAAAGGTACTTGTGGTAGAGATTTTAGATATTTTTTCACTCTAATTTTGATGATATGATCTAAGGAAGTTTGTGTTCCTAAATGCTCGTGAAACATGCTTTAAACAAGTTAGCTTGGATTTTTTCTATAACTTTTTTTTTTTTTTTTTTAGTTTCTTTAGACTGTGAAATATGGAGGAAAAATAACAGAGATCTCAAGGAACCCGTGTTATAAATTTAAGATATTGTTTCACTATAATTTCAGAGATATGATCTTAGGATGTTAGTGGTCCTGAATGCTTCTAGAACATGCTTAAAAAAATCTTATCTTGGAATGTTTCCTATAACTTTCTTTTTGAGATGTTTTAGACTATGAAATTTAAAGGAGACAAAGAAGAGATATAAAGGTGCGCATGATAGAAATGTCATATATTGTTTTGATATAATTTTTGAGACATGATTTGAAGAAGTTAATGTTCTTGCATTCTCTTGAAACATGTTTCAAACAAGTTAACTTAGTATCATTGCTATAAATTTTATGAGATATTTTAGATAGAAAATCTAGAGGAGACAGAGAAGAGATCCCAAGGTTCTTGTGGTAGAAATTTTAGATATTGTTTTGATATAATTTCAGAGATATGACATGAGGAAGTTAGTGTTCCTTAATTCTCCTAAAACATGATTTAAACATGTTAGCTGGATATTTTTCTATAACTTTCTTTTTGAGATGTTTTAGATTGTAAAATTTGGAGGAGACAAAAAATAGATATCTGGGCACCTATGGTAGAAATATCAAAGCCAAATTTGAAAACTTGAATACATGTCATGTTATGTAAGTTCATTGTTGGGAAGAATCCAAAAGAAATAGTTTTTGGGAGAATTAGGCGTGATAAATGAAGACGCAACAGGTAGAATTAGTGAAGGCGAAATCAACTAACAAACTCGATGAAGGAAAAAGTAACAAGTAGAAGAAACTAAAAACATTGTGAAGAAGCACAAAAGCTCAGTGAACTAGGTTGCTGCCTATGAATATTTGCAATAGTGGGGATTGGTGTCTCCTGTAGGTTGGTGCCTACAAAGAAACAAAGGGGATTGGTGCCTCTTGTAGGTTGGTGTCTACAAAGCATAAGAGGGATTGGTGTCTCCTATAGGTTGGTTCCTACAAAGTAGTAGAGGGGATTGATGTATCTTGTAGGTTTATTCCTACAAAGCATGAGAGGGGATTGGTGTCTCCTATAGCTTAGTGCCTATAAAGAAGTAGAGGGGATTCATGTCTCCTGTTGGTTGGTGCCTACAAGATATTTCATAGAAAGAAGTTTTATGGTTTTCTCTTATTGGTTTCCATATATATCTTGTGTTACTTGTTTAGTTTATGCTATTCATGTTTATGATGTTCAAATGTTTAAATAAGTAAAAATTGTCATTATACTGATTCACCCCCCTCTTAGTATAATTGTGAATACAATACAAGGCTCTAGCATTGAAATATATTAACACTCCATATTAATAATAACTTGGGTTATGATTAATGGATTTAAAAAAGTGGTAAAATGAGAAGGACGGAGGCATTAAAGACTATCCTTTTTTATTGAATTATTCATAAATTCCTAACATTGGCTTAAGAATTTGGCTTTTATGAGGGGCTTCATGAAAATATGAACAAATTGATCATTATATAATAATAACTCTTAAAGGGTGATCATGAAAAATATTTCTAATGAATTTTGTGTAACTCAATGTGTCCATTGTGTAGGCTCATTAATGAGATGAATTACACTCTAACTATTGTAACAAAATGTGGCTGGATGTTGCTATTGGAATTCAAATTTTGAAAGGGTTTTTTTAAGCCAAAAATATTTTTTCCATGTGCAAACTAATGCTTGATACTTTTATTTTATTGAAGAAAGGGAAATTGAATTTTGTTTCTTGCAAATATTAGCAAGGGCTCTATAAATAAGGTTCAAACCTCAACCTTTTGTAGATTTTCAATCATCAAGGTTGAAGACCTATTCAAAATTTGTAAAACCAATTGACGTAAGAGATACTTCAAAATTAGAACTATATGCCAAAATAAACTCTACCCTAGACATATTAAAGTATCATATTTACCATTTTCCTATAGAATTCATGGGGTTTTTTCACATATCAGGAAATGTGACAAAAAAGAAAGGATATTTAGAGTGAGTGTTATCACCTTAATTTTTCTCACAAAAGACATTTAGGTATTTATCTAAAGACCTCATTAGTAGATAAGAAAACAACATAACAAGGCTACTTCATGGATACTTTTGATCACCTAAAAAGAGTTTGGAGAGACATTAGAAAGTTGGTTTTCATATATTTTCATGATTTTCCTTCACTAATGCTCAAATTTTCCTTTGAATGTTGCACAAGTCTGGTGACATGGGAAAGGCTAACTTGTTTGGTGTAGTTAAGGAGAAAATCCCCACCTATGTCCATATAGGTTGATGTAAAAATGAAAGTTGAGCTCCGTTCTCATTCATGAAGAGTACTTTGACCTCCCAATGTCTCGTTTAAGCATTGATATATCTATTATAAAAGAAGAGCTTTCACATTGAAACAAGTTCTTCATGAAGTTCAAAATTTCCCTATAAATTAGAGCCATGGGGTACAATTTAAAGAAAAAGAAGAATTTATAGTTTATGTTGTAGGCATGAGATTGAAAGCCATCTATCCTACTGTCTCATCTCTATAATTTGATACCCTAAGGAATTTTTGAATTCTTTCCTTAAAGAACAAAGACTTCCTCATTCAAGATTTGTAAGAGACAGATTTCAAGAAGCAAAATGACTCATCCAGAGGAGGGAGTTGGAATTCATTTGAATTCAACTATTGATCTAGATGGATATCAGTGAAGCACCATGAACAAAACATATTTTCTATTATTAATGTTTTACAAGCCTATGATTTTGGTAAACTATGGTATCCACCCACTGTATTTGAAACGTTGAAGAAAATAAAAAATTTAATCCTATAGTTATATTTTACCATATACAACCATTTGTTAGTTTTTACATAGTGATTTATGGTATTCACCTATGGTTTTTTGTAACTCATGGTATTTGAATTATAACGGAAGTGAACGAATCTAGGTGAAAAGGTACCCATAAATAATATAAATACGAGCCTTTGCCATTGTAAAAGCCATGAAGTTTCTCATGATTTAGTCTTATGACATTTTTATCATTTAATAAAAATACTTAAGATTTTTCCACATTATTTTTTCCTCTATATTGTTTCTTTTATCGACTTGTTACATTTTTCTATTTTCAATATTTAGTTTCATTCCTTAGACAACCTAGATCATGCTAATTTTTCTTAAGGATTTATTGTTGTTTTGTTTGATAATTATATTTTTTCATTTACACATTAAATTTGCCCTATATCATCATAACATTATTCATATTTACATAATTATTCAGAAACATATGCAACTATGTAGAAAGAACAATATCATCACCATAAATGCAATGGAACATAAAGGAAAAATAGAAGAAAAGCATTCACACATAGAGACACTAGGATTGGTTGGAGACTAAGAAAAAACCCACTATGGGGAAAACCCTTTCAAATTATTCTTCTTATTAGATTGTCATTGAATGATTTAGGAAAATAGAGTACAATGATCCATATCTTCATCCATACAACTATCCAAAAAAAAGAAACTAAACAACATCCATGAAATTAACCCAACAATGCTCATACTCAAAACCTTGTAATAAATTATCAATGTCCGCCGTCAAATGCCGAACATTGCGGTTAACAAGTAGAAACTTTGGACAACTGAAATTTCAACCGTTAGGTCCTAGTCGCATGGAGGAGTAGTCATGCGTGTTACTGATAGGTTCCAATTGCTCCCTTGAGCCTATAAGCCAACAATTGCGGCCAAAAGTATCCTTTGTCACGCCAATGATTGTAACCCAAAATCCTAGTTTCCAGTTGCATGGAGGACAAGATGTGCATGCGACTGAAAGGCTTCAGTAGCATGGATGATTCTGTCAGCGAGTGAATGTAGTCAATATATCTTTGTGTCATGCCTGTGAATGAGGCACAGAACGCTAAAACATAAACGTGAGCTTCAAACCCTGCCATTTCTCCTTCATGCGAGCCAATTCTCTATGGACAAGCCTCAGACCTGTACGAGCCAAAATAAGAGAAGAGAATAGAAGAATGTATCATGATAATGTCCAAATGAGGTGGAGGTCACTTGTATTTATATCCTTCCAAGGGTGTCCAATTTTCTTTAGGGCCAACCTTATCAAATATTTACATTTGGGCTTATAATTCAAAAATACACTTTCCGTTATCAAATTTGATGATTTTTAGGTCGATTTTGGTCCTCTTGAAAAGAGGAATTCAATGGAATAACCATCTCCATCAAATGAGATGTCTGAAGTGGAATTTTTCCCTAGTTTCCAATTTAAAATTCCCTCTCAACTAGGGGGAGTTCTACTTGCATCATGTCATGTGTATCCTGTCATCAAATCATATCCAATCTCAAGTATCTCATCATCACATATCATCACTTTTCATCTCAATTCATCTCTTGCTTATTCCTTCTTATCTCTTGATTGTCCCATCTCATATGATGAACATTCTTGAATCTAAAAGAATAATAATTTGACATCGGAGGGGAGCCTAAGGTACCACCCTCTATGCATCGAGGAGCTACTGCTACCACCTAGAATCACTGCTAGTGGGGAGCCTAATGCTACCACTTAGGAAACATCATCAGGGAGATAAATATGTGACCCACATCAACATCAGAGAGGCTAGCTCAATCCGGAACAACATTGGGGAGCTTAATATCAACCTGAAATCTCATGGGGGAGCTAAACATCTACAACCCCATATCAAGTAATAGGTGATATAGGGGAGCACATCTCAATCTATCCTATTGCCTGTCGACCTTCCCAACAATGAACCTCAAGATTCATGTGGTAGAACACATGCACATAATCCGAGATTGGTCTAGATATCCGACTTACCAAAAGGTAAGGATCACATTCCCTAAGTCTCCTTAGCTTATTGGCCATATGGGGAGGGGCAATCTCAACAAGCTCGAATTGTGGGCATGATGCCAACTGGGGTATAATTTGTAAAAAACTAGATAGGGGAGTAACATCTCTAACCCTATGAGAACAGATAGGGGTGATAGCATATTGTCCAGAGATCCCTCAACCCCAGGATCCCTTTGATCCAGGTGGATATTGGTGGCCACTTGCTTATTCCACTTGGACCCCCAACATTGTACCATTATTTCTTTCATTTTCCGTAATTGTAGCATAGTTTACTATTTTTGGTAGTTTTTTGGGTCTTGAACTTTTGGCACCGTTTTGAGGTCCTAAACGATGATTTTTGCGAAACAGGTAAACTTTAATATATGATTAACTTTTGCAGTCGAAATTTATAGTCCTTGTATAAATATTTCTAAAGAGGTATTGTGTGTGTCAAATGGAGATCGTATGCCAAAGTTACGACCCCGGGAAGTTGATATACCAATTTACCCCAAGGAGGTCCATAGTTTTGGCCCTTCTTCTCCTAGGGTTAGATTTTTGGATGTTTAGGTTTTTCTATTGTTGTTTTAATAAATACGCCTTCGAGCCTCAATGTAACAATATTCATAGACATGTAGCCACCACATCTCTTCTCAAAGATAAGCTACCATTGCCCAAGGTAGTTTATTTCCATTCTATATGTAAGCATATTTCAGTTCTTTGATATTAATGAATTGAAGTTTTATTTCTGCTGCATCTTTGTGTTTATGTTTATATCTGTATTTTTTGCAATCTTGTATGAGTTCGGACTAGTGGTATCATAATGGTATGCTCTTTCTCTATTTTTATTTGCATGTTCCCAACTAGGTCAGGGTATAAGGAGTTAGGGCTCGAACTGGTTGAACATTTGCAAGACCAACCTTGCAAACCCTGATTGCCTCCCATGGCAGAAGAAAAGAAAGATGAGGGAGTAGGAGGTCCCTTCAAAATATTGCTCGAAGAATCCCTCGAGTGATAGAGGAATGCGATGATGGAAAAATTTTCCTAGATCCTTCGGCGGATGCCCACAGGTGACACATCTTCATCCGACAACCACTCTAGAGGCACCACTCCATTCAAGGTACAAGTCAACTTTGATATTCCCATATTTGAAGGTTAGATAGATGTAGACGTTGTAGATAGATGGTTAAATATGTTGGAAGGGTATTTTTTAGTTCTTGATTTTTCCAATAGGGAAACGATTACTTTTTCACTCCTCAAAGCTGCCCTCCACGTCAAGGATTGGTGGGAAACCTACTGTGGGTAGAAGGATGAGAGGTAACCCTCACTATTTTCAGGAACATTCAATTGGAACTCTTTTCGATATGCCATCAAAGTAGAAGTATTACCCTGTCGGGAGCTATGAATATAAGCACATAAAGTGGACAACACTGTGGCAGGGAAGGGACCAAGATGTGCCGAAGTTCACAAATATTTTTCATACCCTTTGCAGGAAGTTAGATGTCAAGGATTCTAAGTGACACCTGGTACTCAAGTACTACAATTGTCTCCAAAAATACATCTAGGATGAGATGGAGTTCTTGGATATCTACTTGATAGCACCACCTACCAATACATTGTCAAGGTCAAACAAAAGTTTAAATAGAAGAAGCAATACTTTGGGTATGAGAATCCAAAGCAAGGGAAAGGTGACCCCAAACCATATAAAAAAGAAAAAATCTAAGGTGAGGTGACCCAGGACAACTCGTCAAAGCGGCAAGCAAAGAAAAACACCACGAAGACAAAGAAGGACACAAGAAAGTGGTGTGAGTTCCATAAGAGCCCCACTCACAACACAATTGAGTGTCAAGCTAAGCAATCACTAGTGGTCGAGATTTAGGCTTTAGAGTTAGATGCATGTTCCGACACTGAGTTAGAACCCAACAAAGGGAATGACAAAGGGAAGCAAATTTGATGCAGAGCCTAACACCACTATTTCCACCACCAAGATCCAAAATATTGAGCTCGAAGATCTAGAGGAGGGGGAGCATCTGTTCCACTCATAGATGTGGGTGGAGGGTTTGCTACTACAATTCATTGGTAACAATGGGAGCCAAAAGAACACCATTTTAGTAGAGTTCATGAATTGGTTGGGCCTACTAATGACACCACACATGTGAACGTACACCATCGAGTGGATTCACCGAGGACGATATCTATGCATCAACCAATAGTGTCACCTTCCCTACAACATCAATCCATTCATGGATGAGGTATTGTGTGATTTTTATCCTCTTGAAGTTTGTGATGTATTATTTGGAAAACCATACTTGTGGAAGCATCATGTTGTGTATGATTCAAGGTCTTGAACTATTATTATTTATCTGGGCAATAGGTTATACATGATACTGAAGGTAGCCCCACCTACCACCATCTCTTTTATCTCTGCTAAGAAATGCAGTAAGACCATCTCCCAGATCGAGAAATTTGTTTTCTTTCTGATTCACTCTCAAAGTAAGGGGAATATTGTGTCCACATCCATTTCCCTCGGGAAGGGTTCCTCCACGCAACATAAGCAAGTGGATAAGTTCATGGAAGAATACAAGGACATATTCTCCTCACCCACATGGGTACGCTTGCACTGTCAGGTCAAGCATTCAATTGATCTGACTCCTAGAGAACCTCTACCCAACGGGCCGATATATCATCGCTCCGTTATGGAAAATGAAGAGATCAAGCGGAAAATCTAGGAGTGACCACAAAAAAGGAAAATCTAACCAAGTTCCTCACCTTGTGGAGCTCGATTATACTTGTATAGAAAAAGGGTGGGACCTAGAGGCTCTGCATTGATTATCGGGCACTGAACAAAATCATTGTCAGGAATAGTTGTCCAATCTCACAGATTAATGATCTTCTAGACCAACTCAAGGGGGCTAAGTATTTCAGTAAGATTGATTTGAAGTCTTGTTATCACTAGGTTCCAATAGATCCCATATATGTATGGAAGACCGCCTTCAAATCCAAGGGAGGCCTTTGCGAATGGTTGGTTATTCCCTTTGGGTTGAAAAACTCCCCTGCTACTTTTATGAGGCTAATGGATAACATCTTACGTCCCTTCACCAACTCATTCGTGGTTTTTTATCTGGACGACATCCTCATCTTTAGCAAGTCTAGTTGGGAAGAACATTTGCAACACATTCGACAGGTCCTTCAAACCATGTGATGACACAAACTATGTGCCAACTTGGAGAAATGTACCTTTGGCATGATCTAGGTCCAATATTCTGGTTACATCATAGATGAGTTAGGCATGCATGTGGATCCAACTAAGATCCAAGTCATTTGAGATTAGCCAACCTTGACCACTATAAGAGAGCTTCACAAATTTTTGGGCCTTGCAATTTTTTATCAGAGTTTCGTGTTAGGATTCTCTTATATCACTTGGCATTTGAGTTATATTACCAACGATGGAGAGAAAGAAACGATTTCCTGGTCCAAGTCCCAAGAGAAGGCAAAGTTGAAGCGCCGCCTTTGCTTTGCACCGGTACTCACATTTCCAGATCTACAACAACCATTTGAAATTGATACAAACACCTTCGACTATGCTATTGGTGTAGTCCTCACCCAACACGGGCATCCATTCGCCTATCATAGTGAGACACTTTCTAATACAATTCGGAAGTACCCCACTTATGATAAAAATATGTATTCCATTGTGCAGGATTGTCGAAAATGGAAGCATTACATTATGGGGACAGAGATGGCCATCCACATCAATCAATGATCTCTTCAATTTATATGGACATAAGGGAAGTTATAGAATGATATCCATCAGAAGTTGTCTACATATATGAAATAATTTGACTTGAACATTAAATACAAAAAGGGTAGCACCAATCATGTTACAAAATGCCTCAACCAACCCCTAGTTGCAGCACTAACTACTTTTTCTCAACTCTTGTGGCCACAAGAGCTTTGGATGGCTGCAACTATACAAAAATGATCTAGAGTTTTCCTCCATATACCTGATGTTAGTGGATGGCAAGAAAGTTCTTGATTTCTACCTCCAGGATGCATTATTATGCTACCCAGGCCACCTTTGTGTTCCTTCAAGAGAGCGTGGCAAGATGATTTGGGAGACACACTATAAGCGAGTCGCAGGGAACTTTGGTGTGGAGAAAACTATAGCCGTACTACAAAGGTACTTTTATTGGCCAAAACCCCGACAGGATGTTGGGAAATATATTAGATCTTGCATTGCCTGCACCATTGCAAAGACAACCATCAAGAAGCAAGGCCTGTACACTCCTCTGCCTACTCCCAACTAGCTTTGGGAATCCATCTCCATGGACTATCTTTATGGCCTCCCTTCTACCAAGCATGGTAATGACTGTGTATTTGTCGTATTGGATAAATTTTCTAATATGTCTATATTGGCGGCCTGCAAGAAGAGTATCACAACATAGGACAATGCCAAACTCTTCTTTGAATGAGTGTGGGTACATTTTGGGATCCTGTAGACCATTATATCAGATTAGGATAGCAGGTTCCTAAGGACATTCTTGTCAAGCCTCTTGACACTATTGGACACCAACCTCACCAAGTCGACTGCATTCCATCCCTAGAAAAAGGTCATTAATACATGTACAACTCCAAGCATCCATGAACCTAGGATGAGAGCCTTCCCTATGTGCAACACAATTATAACAGAGCTGTCCATATCTCGACTGGTTGTAATCCCTTTCAAGTGGGTCTAGCATTTTAACCATTGTGTCCGATTGATGTTTCCATGCCTCATGCAACTACACAGATAGAATCCACACTTGTACTGTCTCAGGCTGATAAAGAAATTAGATTTATTGAATGCATCTAGCACATCCACCAACAGGTTCACGATATATTGGAGAAGTCTAATTCCAAGTACAAGCATCGACATGATCAACATTGAGTGCCACACAAGTTTCAGGTGGGCAACAAATTTTGGTTGCATTTGCAGAAAGAACGCCTTATCGAAGCCCATTGGAAGCTCATACCACTCCAATATGGGCCTTACACCATTACCAAGTCCGCAGGAGACAATGATTTTGAGCTCAAAATTCCCCCATTCCTTGGCCTGCACCCAATGTTCAATGTGGACTGCCTTCATCCATACTTTCCACCATTACTGGACACATCATACATTGCATAACAACTCACACCAACAAAGATAAAATTGGGCTGCATGGAATAGGACACAACTGATCAAATCATGGACACGTAGATCAAGAATGCTCACTAGAAGAAGATCCAACTATTTTAGGTTGTCAAAGCTGGTCAGCTCCTGTACTAAGGCAAGTGGCTCAGGAGGGACCAAGTTCAACAAAAGTTCCCCATCTCATGGAGGCACTCAATGTAATGGGGTCCATTTATCCCTAAGGGGGGAGGACTGATCCAGGTGGATATTGGTGGCCACCTACCTATTCCACTTGGACCCCCACCATTGTACCATTATTTTTTTAAGTTTCCGTAATTGTAGCACAATTTACTACTTTTGGCATTCTTTTGGGTCCTGAACTTCCAGAGCTATTTTTAGGCCCTAAACGACATTATTTTGGAAAACGGTAAAACATGAGTTTTTAAATAATGGTTGCAGTCAAAATTTATATTCCTTGGATAGATATTTCTAACGAGGCATTGTGTATTTCAAACAAAGATCGTATGCCAAAGTTACGACCTCGGGAAGTTGATGTACCAATTTACCCCAACGGGGCCCATAGTTTTGGCACTTCATCTCCTAGGGTTAGGTTTTTGGATGTTTATGATTTTCCACTATTTATTAATAATAAATAGGCCTTCAAGCCTCATTTTAACTTAGTTCAAAGGCATGTAGCTGACACATCTCTTCTCAGAGATAAGCTACCATCACCCGAGCTAGTTTACTTCCATTATGTATGTAAGCATATTTCAGTTCTTTGATATTAATGAAATGAAGTTTTATTTTTTCTACATCTCTTTGTTTATGTTTATATCTACATTCTGTTGCATTCTTGCATAAGTTCAGATCACCCTCCATCTCAATTCCACACCCTCAGAGCTCAAATAGGGGGGAAGATCTAGCTCAATGTCTTCGATCAACAATGCTTTCTATAGATCATAAATATATCATTGTGCTCATATTTGGTAATCATCATATCTCAATAGCAGCAGTGTCTTGTTCATACAAGACATCAAATCAAATATTATATTTAGAAAAAAAAATATGCATATCACAAAAAGGATACCATATTCATCCTCCCTCTCACGAAGGCAACAATCACAAGCCTAAGCTTGTCTTATAGAGAAGCACTGTCTCAATATATGAAGGCATCTCAGTCCCAACTATATATGAGATTTTTTTCCAATTGGTTCCCACTCTTTGTCATCGCAATGTATCCACGACATATCCATAACCTACTCAAATGACTCTCCAAAAAGCTTCTTCATCCAACCTCACAACTAGCCATGCCAGCAACATCGTACTCAACCTTGGTTGTGCTTAAATCCACATACCTCTCATCCAAAAATTCATGGAATATCTCATACTAAGGTAGCACCTAGATGTTCTCATCAATAATGATACCAAACCACATCAATACATCCATGCAGTCACATATCACAGAATAAATACCTCAAATAAAAAATTGATTGTCCCATGCAAATCTCGAAGGGTGATTGGAGGAAACTAAATGTGTATGAATAAAATCAATGATGAATTCACTTAGATTCTAACACACACACACACACACACACACGCACACAAACCAATGGGTGTTGGAACATCAATACTTCAATCAACTGTTGGTTTCCAATTCAAGTTCAACAATATATTTTCACAACTTCTTGAAATTCAATTGGAGTGTACAAGGATTTGCATTTCCTTATTCAAAAATCCTTCCGTAGCTTCATGATATAGATTTTCTTTTTCAAAATTCAGAAAGTAATTCATCATGCCATGATTATTCATTTTGAACTTAGAAGCCATCTCCCTCTTACTTTGATCATCAAAGTCTCATTATATGTCAAGAATAGACCATGAGTATATATAAAAACCAAAATCAAAGTCATACATTGGACCACTTTTGAAGTACAGGTTTGGATCGATACATCATCCTAGCTTCACCAGATAACTTGTCAATGTAGACATATCTGGCTCAAGGAGCTTACTTCATACAATCCTTTCTACGAACATAACACTTTACCAAACCAATATGTGTTGGGTTGTGTTATATTCTTTCCACGACTGGCCCACGTAGTTAACTA